>JADRCD010196761.1:0-33032 GCA_019843815.1 Montemys delectorum | reverse complement strand
GGGTGGCAGGTATGGGGAGGGGGGAGGCAAAAGGTGTTTGTTCTTGTTGTTTTTGTTTGTTTGTTTGTTTTTTGGAGGGGAATCTGGGAAAGGAAAAATTTACATTTAAATAAAGAAAAAAAAAGAAAACATCTAATAATAAAAAAAAAATAATTGACAAATGAGACCTCATAAAATTGCAAAGCTTCTCTAAGGCAAAGGACCTTTTCACTAGGACAAAACTGCAACCAACAGATTGGAAAAAGATCTTTACCAACTCTATATCTGACAGAGGGCTAATATCCAATTTATACAAAGAACTCAATAAGTTAGACACCAGAGAACAAAATAACCCTATTAAAAAGGAGGTACAGAGCTAAACAAAGAATTTTCAACTGAGGAATACTGAATGACTGAGAAGCACCTAAAGAAATGTTAAGCATCCTTAGTCATTAGGGAAATGCAAAGCAAAACAACTCTGAGATTCCACCTTATACCAGTCAGAATGACTAAGGTCAAAAACTCAGGTGACAGTAGATGCTGGCAAGGTTGAGGAGAAAGAGGAACACTCCTGCAATGCTGATGGAATTGCAAGCTGGTACAAGCACTCTGGAAATCAGTCTGGCAGTTCCTTAGAAAATTGGACATAGTACTACCTGAGAGCCCAGCTATACCACTCTAGGGCATATACCCAGAAGATGCTCCAACATGTAATAAGGACATATGCTTCACTATGTTCATAGCAGCCTTATTTATAATAGCCAGAAGCTGGAAAGAACCCAGATGTCCCTCAACATAGGAATGGATACAGAAAATGTGATACATTTACACAATGGAGTACCACTCAGCAATTAGTAACAATGAATTCATAAAATTTGTAGGCAAATGGATGGAACTTGAAAATTACTTCCTGAGTGAGGTAACTCAATCACAAAAGAACACAGATGGTATGCACTCACTAATAAGTGGATATTAGCCTAGAAGCTTGGAATACCCAAGATACAACTCATAGATCACATGAAGCTCAAGAAGAAGGAAGATCAAAGTGTGGATACTTCATTCCTTCTTAAAAGGGGAAACAAAATAGCCATGGGAGGAGATACAGAGACAAAGTGTTGAGCAGAGACTGTAGGAAAGGCCATCCAGAGACTGCCTCACCTGGGGATCCATTCCATATACAGTCACCAAACCCAGACGTTATTGTGGATGCCAACAAGTACTTGCTGACAAGAGCCTGATATAGCTGTCTCCTAAGAGGCTCTGCTAGAGCCTATGACAAATACAGAGGTGGATGCTCACAGCCAACCACTGGACTGAGCACAAGGTCCCCAATGGAGGAGCTAGAGAATGGACGACCAGAAGTGAAGGGGTTTGTAAACCCATAGGAAGAACAACAATATGAACCAACCAGACCACCCAGAGCTCTCATGAACTAAACCACCAACCAAAGAGTACACGTGGAAGGACCCATGTCTTGAGCAGTGTATGATAGCAGAGAATGTCCTAGTCAGACATCAATGAGATGAGAGGCCCTTGGTCCTGTGAAGGCTCAATGCCCCAGTGCATGGGAATGCCAGGATATGGAAGCAGGAGCTGTTGAGTTGGTGAGCAAGGGAGGGAGGGGGGAATGGGATAGAGGTTTTTGGAGGGGAAACCAGGAAAGGAGATAACATCTAAAATGTAAAAAAAGAAAAAATCTAATAAAAAAGTAAAAAACCCTGAAAATCAGTTCATATATATTTGTGTGTTGATATGTTCTGTATACACATGATATATACACACATGTGCATGCACACACACATATATACATATAATATGTATATATACATATATACATACATATATATTTCCATTAAAGAAATATTGACAAAAATGCCTATGACCCCAATCTATAGATGTTATGGAGCTACATGCACACTATATCACAGATAATTAAGTTATGATCAAGAAGTAAGCCTTGGAGTTGAGGAGATGGTTTTGTAAATGACAGCATGTTCTTCTTATGCACTGACCTGAGTTTGTCCCCCAGCACCAATGTTGAACAGCTCACTACTGCCATAACTCTTGTTCTAGGAGATATGGCACACTTATTTTTACTCATTAGGCACTGATACACACATGGTACACATGCAGGCAGTAAAGGCATAGATACACACATATATGTAAAGATATATAATGTTCTTTTATTATTATTAATCATTCCATTCATTTACATCTCAAATGATATCCCATTTCCTGGTTTCTCCCTCCTCCAATTCCCCATCCCATGTTGTTCCACTTCTTAGTTACTCCTCTGCCACCCACCATCCCACATCTGCCCTTCCAACCCACCCTTCTGACTGTATGAGAGTGATCTCCCACCCACCCATACTTTCCTGCAGCACCACTCCAGCATCCCCCTACTCTAGGGCTCAAACCTCCCCGGGACCAAGGGCCTCCCCTCTCATTGCTATCAGGCAAGGCCATCTTCTGCTACATATGTATCTGGGGCCAAAGATCTCTTTAGGTACACTCCTTGGTTAGTTGTCTAGACTCTGGGAGAACTGGGTGGTCAGGCCAGCCTATGTTGTTCTTCCAATGGGATTGCAATCTCCCTCTGCTCCTCCAGTCCTTATGCCAGCTCTGCCACCAGGTTCCCTGAGTTCAGCCTGATGGTTGGCTCCAAGCATCCACATCTGCCTTTGTCAGTTGCTGGCCAGATCTCCCCAGGAACTGCCATACTTGGTTCATGTCTGCGAGTGCCTCTTGACCAAGGCAACAGTGTTGGGTTTGATGTCTGCAGACATGATGGATCCCCAGGTAGGGCTGTTCCCTAGTTGGCCCTTCCTTCAGTCTCTGTTCCATTTTTTGCCCCTGTTCTTCCTTTGGACAGGAACGTTCCGATTAAAAATAGGTAGCAGGGAGGATGAAGAACTGGGAATAGCCACTGCAGGGTTCCAGACGCCAGAAAAATGGAAGGCTCCCAGGACCCAGTGGGATTGACTTTACCCATTAATGTGCAGAGAACGGGGAGACAGAGCTTGTGGAGATCACCTCCAGTAGATAGGCATGGCCTCTGAGCCACCCACCCATCTTTAAGGTTTTTTTTTTTTTTAATATATATTTTTTTAAATCTTTAGAATTAGGGAGATATCTTTGCCTTTGTAAGCAACAAGTCTTTGGAGGTTTTACTGCTGCATAATGTATTACATACATAGAACATATGATATATTTAAGAACACTACAGGCTCAGTGTTCTAGCAACTTAGGCTGTTGCATAAAGACAGATTAACCCATTGTAAAACCCCAAGTCAAAATTCATACCAGGAGCAAGTAGTATTTTTCACAATAGTTTCATATACTGTCTAGCAGTGTGGCGCCTCGCATTTTAAACTATACACCTCCCCTTGCTCAATGACCAAGAACTAGGAGTAACAGCGCAGCTTACAAAAATCTTTTTAAGTAGGTAAGAAGCTATTCTCATAAAGGCTTACTATTCACCCTTTACTCATGAAAAATTTTATTAACAAATGTAATGACCCAGATTTTCATCCTAAAGCACTTGTTCATGTGTTGTAATTTGAGGTCTTTACTTGAGTTCTCATGATCCCTTTAAAACAAAAAGTCTAACAGCTAAATGCACCACTGATGGCTCATCAAGACACAATTTAACTAATCACCCAGATGCCAGTATTCTTAGCTCAATCTCTTCTGTTAAAAACCTATCATCACTCTACTGCCTGCATTCTTAGAAATGATGGGTAGATGGGAGACATAGCTGATCTCATAAACATCTCAAAAGAAATAGCCAAGGCTTCCTAAAACTTTCAAAACTCTTATCATATGTTTAGCTTACCTACAAGCACATGAACTTTGTTCCTTTTCCAGCACAATTACTTTCTAGATCTCTGCATGTTTCTCAGCTATATTTCCTTTCCTTTCTTTCATATTTTAAATAATTTGGCTGATATATAGTGTTCAGATTTTTAAAAACACATGTGAAAATTATTTTCTCCAAGTTACTCACCTACACTAAATCTCAATGGTTACAAAAGTAACAAAGGGCGGTAAAAACTACATGAGAGATTTTTCTCCAATTCTACAGACTATTTAATTTTCTGAATTTCTAAAATAACCTCCCTACACTACAGAAGGGTCTTTCCAAATATATGTAAAGTATCAATTAACATTTCAAATGCACAGACCCATATAATCTTGATATGTATCTACTCCTCACATTTAATGCCATAGAACCATTTGCTTTATTTCTTAATTCTCTGCAAATTTAATTATATTGATGTATATGAAGAATTGAAAAAGCAAGCAAAACAATAAATTCAAAAAGAATTTATTGTGTGCTTAGATACAAGAGGAACTTAAATAGAATGACAAAATTAATAAACTTATTAAAATAATCTCTATTTTATTGAATCAGCTCACTGGAAACTTTGAATAAAATTCAGAATACAAATTCTTACATCCTGATATACAACTCATAGGAAAAATTAGTTAATCCCTTTATAAACACCTTGTCAAATTTACCTTCATGTAAAAATTAGTTTGAATATAACTATGTTTATATACTCTAAATTTAATTGATTACTCAGAATATAAATCATATTTTAATGTAAAAAAATATATGTACCTTGTGTGGACAAGAGGCAAGTAGTAGAATGTACATATAGAAATGAATGAAACCTCAAAGAAACTGAGTTCCTTACCATTCTAATACTTCCCAAGAAAGGAAGCTCTGAATTGAGCATGCATTTATCAAAACTTAATGCTCATTTAATCTAATCGTGATTGCTAATTTGTCCTGTCCAGCTATGTTTATTCTTTGAATTTTTCCTCGATGTCGTGTAAGAATTCTATTTACAAAATGAATCAGGCATTGTTACATAGCCAGTGGTGGAAGATCAATGGATAACTCAAATATTCAGTGAAGAGAATTAGGAAAAGCCACAGTATGGAAGCACATTGCTATATATGGTCTATGAAATATGTCATTTATTTTAACATCGAACTGTAAATTAAATCATAAATAAAAACAAACCTATTTGTCATCCTGACTATAACAGAGCTACTTTAGTCAACTAGTAAATAATGGCCATTCCATGGGAGAAATTCCTTTTGAATGTAAACAGTTTATTGTGGTGTTAATTATGAGAGACCATATGCTAAAGACAGAAACAGTGGCTCTTAAAAACATTTGTCATTTATTACCACATTTATACTCTATAAATGAAAAGGTAAAGATCTTCTCCATGTGCACTACATGAACACTAATGAATTAGACTGACCTTATTGTATGTGGTGTGATAACCCTGAATATATTGTTAAACTACATAATAATTTTGCAACATGTATCCAAAGAGTCTCAATATAGAGATCAAGGTGGAATGTTGACATTGACCATCACCTTCTGCCTTTTCTTCCCTAAAATGATTTACTAAAATTGTAGTTTTATTGTGATATGCTCCCATTTCATTTTTTAAAAAGTACAACTGACTTCAAAAGAACATGATGATCTTTTGAATTTTTTTTTCAGTTTCAGCCCACATATTGTTTACAAGCCATCAATATTGAACCCTTCCAAAGACTTAAAAACAGTAAGTAGTTCCAACTTCTCCAGCACATTTCGCCCAGGAAAAAAAATGCTGTTGTCATAACAACAGAAAAGTACAATATGTTAAAAGGCTTTTTGAAATTTAACAGGTAGTTCTCTTGTCTATTGGTGCATGACTTGTTCAGAAATTATAGGCTATTTCAATATTCACTGCTCATTTGACCCTGACACATGATATTTTTGCACATACCTTGCTTATTATATGCCATTCACAAGAAACTATTCAGGATTTCTGTGACTCATCATTCTACAATGTTCAGTAGATGGAAGCCAATGTGAAGTAAGCAAATGCTGCACTGCTGTGAGTGGAGTTTTTAATGGGAATTAGATACTATTGATATAAATAGAAGCATCATCCACACAAACACTGATATCAAACAAACATATAAACACACAAACACACACAGACATAGTTTTTTTGTGATGGTGAATAATGACTGTTAACATGGCACTATCTAGAATTGATGAAGACACTGCCTCTCAGCATGTCTGTAAGGAAATTGCTATATGAATGAATTGAAGCAGAAAGACACAACTTAAATGTGAGTAATACCATTCCATGAGCTACAATCCCAGACTGGATAAGAAGAAAGAAATTCTCGTTGCTCTGTCTCTGGGGGTACAATATGACTACTTCTTCAAGTCCCTGCCTCGATGGCTTCCTGGTTGCAATGCACTCTACCTTTATGTTGTGACACAAAATAAATATGTCTTCCCCTAAGTTGCTTTTGTTCAGGGTATTTTATCATGGAAACATGCAATGCACCTAATATAATCACCTTTTATTGAAAGTGGCATGAATAGATGAGAAGGTTTGATTCTACTAGATAATCAGAAAGGGAATGTTTTCCCCAGCAGACTGATATTTTAAAGATCACACTTCTGGTGAGATAAAATTATATTTCCTGTGGCAAATGCTCAGAATCACTGTACCTAATTAATCAGTGAACTCATTTAGTTTGTATTTATAAATATAAGCAGTTAGTAGTAATTAAAATCAAATGAATGACTCATTATAGTAAAAAATATATATTTATTAACTTTTTTATTCTTTAATCTTTTTTTTAATAGTCCAGACTTTGTCTCCCTCCCTGTCTACTCTCCAACTGTTCCACATCAAACACCCCTTACCCCCATACCCCATCTCCAAGACGATGTTGTCCCCACCCCGCAACCCAACCATACCTCCCTACTCCCTGAGGCTCCAAGTCTCTTGAGGGTTAGATGCATCTTCTGTGTTCAGTCCCAGGAGTCCTCTACTGTATGTGTTGGGAGCCTCATATCAGCTGGTGTATACTCCCCAGTTGATAGCTCAGTGTCTGAGAGATTCCAAGGGTCCAGGTTAATTGAGACTGCTGGTCTTCCTATAGGGTCACCCTACTCCTCAGCTTCTTCCAGCCTTTCCCTAATTCAGCCACAGGGGTCCCTGGTTTCTTTCCATTGATTAGAGGTAAGTATCTGCATCTGACTCTTTCAGCTTCCCAGCAGCCTACAGTGAAATGAGCTATCATATCCACCAGTAATCCAAAAATGGTACACAGACATGTCCACAGGCCATTTCATGGAGGAAATTCTTCAACCAATGATCCATCTCCCTGGGGGATCAAGTTGACCCACAAAACTGACCAGTACATCGATTTTGGATGATAAGATTGTCTATTGTAAGTCAGACAACTGAGTCATAGATAGCCCTGCTCCAGTTGTTAGGGATCTCACATAAAGACTATGCAGCACTACCTATGTATAGGGCAGCTACATCCCTCCAAAGCATGCTCAGACTCTGTGAATCGATATGGGCCCGGGGTAGTTGATTCTGTATGTTTTTACATGGCATCATTGAGCTCCCTACCTTTTTCAGTACTACATCTTCCTCTTACACAAGATTTTCCAAACGTCACCTAATATTTGGCTGTGAGTTTCTGCATCAGTTTCCAATAGCTGCTAGGTGACACTCCTCAGAGAACAGTTTTGCTAGGGTTCTATCTGAAAGTATAGCAAAATACCATTAATAGTGTCAAGGATTGGCTCTCTCCTGTGGGATGGCTCTCAAGTTGATATATTATTGGTTAGCCAACCCCCAATTTCTGTCCATCTTTTTTTTTCTTTTTTTAAACATTTTTTATTAGATACTTTCTTCATTTACATGTCATATGATTTCTCCTTTCCCCCAAGGAAAAATAAAACAAAAAATAAGGAGAACAATCCCCTGTTGCCTCCCCCTTCCCCCTGCTTGCCACCCCACCCTCTCCCACTTACTGGCCCTGGCATTCCCCTAAACTGGGGCACAGAACCTTCACAGGGCCAAGGGCCTCTCCTCCCATTGATGTTCGACTTTGCAATTCTCTACTATACACATGTTGCCAGAACAATCAGTCCCACCATGTATAGTCTTTGGTTGGTGGTTGAGTCCCTGGGAGCCCAGCTATACCACTCCTGGGCATATACCCAGAAGATGCTCCAACATGTAATAAGGACACATGTTCCACTATGTTCATAGCAGCCTTATTTATAATAGCCAGAAACTGGAAACAACCCAGATGTCCCTCAACAGAGGAACAGATACAGAAACTGTGGTACATCTACAAAACAGAGTACTACTCAGCTATTAAAAACAATGAATTTATGAAATTTTTAGGGAAATGGATGGATCTAGAGAATATCATCCTGAGTGAGGTAACCCAATCATGAAAGAACACACATGGTATGCACTCTGATAAGTGATTATTAGCCCAGAAGTTCAGAATACAGGAAGAACAACCCACAAGAAACTCAAGAAGCAGGAAGACCAAAATGTAGACATTTCATTCCTTCTTAAAAGGGGAAACAAAAATACCCACGGAAGAAGTTGCAGAGACTAACTATGGAGCAGAGACTGAAGGAAGGATAAGCTAGCCTGATGGCTATCTCCTGAGAGGCACTGACAGTACCTGACTAATACAGATGTAGAGGCTCACAGCTATCCTTTGAACTGAGTACAGGGTCCCCAATGAAGGAGTTAGAGAAAGGACCAAAGGAGCTGAAGAGTTTGCAGCCCCTTAGGATGAAGAACAATATGAATTTCTGTCCATCTTTATCCCTACACATCTTGTAGGCAGAACAAATTCACAGTCTAAGGTTTTGTCTGTGACTGCGTTGTCTTGCCTCAATAGGAGAAGATGCACCTAGTTCTACTGCAAGTTGATATGCCAAGGCAGGTAGATATCCATTGGAGGACTACTATTCCCTGAGAAGAAAGTGAGGGAGACATGGGAGGAGGAAAGTGGAGAAGGATTGACTGGGAGAAGATGAGGGAGGGGGGGAGGCTGCCATTGGAATGTAAAGTAAATAAATAGAATAATTAATGAAAAAAAAGATTGTGGCATTCAAAGATTCCTATTAATGGCTGGAGAGAAAGGTTCCAAGATTAAGCACACATAGTACTCTTGAAAAGCACATTAGTTCACCTCCATGCACCCTTATTTGGACTCCATGGATGTCTCCAGGCCAATGTTAATATATAGACACATAACACACATAAATAAAAATAAAAAGTCCCTAACAAAAATTAAATTTAAATATTTATAAAAATTTTGAATATATGTAAAATTTTGGTAAGAATAGTGCACATGAGAGAACATAATAATATATTTCAGACATTTATGAGCAGAAGCAATTTTATAACTATAATGAAACATGTACATAAAATATTATCTACAAAAACAGATCAATTTAAAATAAGCAAAAATATTAAGGCAAATCAAGAGAACTAGGGACAACAAATTCACTTCTAAGAGAAAAAGAAAACCTGAGTAATAAGAAATATTAAAAACTCCTAATGGAAAAGAGAGGGGTTTGGGAGGATCTATGTTTATTTGTTGCTTTTTTTAATCCTCTGAGTAGATGACTGACCTAAAAACGGAATACAAACTAATATCCTAAAAGGAATATCCTAGATGACAAAGTAATCTACTTTATTCAGAATTGCTGTGCATAAGAGAGTCAACAAAAACTTTACATTTGACTTACTGGGTAATTTAAATGGAATATTATACAAATATTTCACATTTAAATAATAAAAGAGAAATGTTCCAGCAAACATAAATCTTGTGTAAAAAAGATGAAACCATATATCCTGAATGCACAATAAGAAGAACATTTCAAATGACATTACTCAGAAGATCTTCTGAGGACATTTGTTAAATAATTTATCTATGAGAGTAGTAATATAGTTGATTAAAAATAAAATGATGAAAATTTATAACTTCTTACAAAATAACTTCTAGGTGAATTGGTAGGAAGAGATACAAAACCATATATTAGAGTGAGCCATTCAACTGATTTCAAAGTATGAAAAGTTGTTTGTTAGTTTGGTTTATTTAAATCATAATAGCCATGAATAAGACATTGAAGTAAAAGTTGGAAAAACCAACTATACTCAATATTTTAATTTTACAATTTAACTTTCTGCAGAATAAAGATCACCCTGAGAAATGGCTGTGGAGTAATGGTAAGGATAAATTTATGAAGACTGTATAATTCGTGACAGATTAATATTATAAATGTACAAAGAAATTAATGGCATAAAATATACTACAAATAACTGCTGCACAAATTCTAGAGAGGAGACTTTTTTCTTCAATGGTTTCATGGATAAGAACAAAAATTCCTCTAGATAGAATTCATGGATACTGAGATATATAAAGTCAGGATTTCTATTGGTGAAACTTCCAGGCCAGACCAGCAGACATTCCTGGGGAACCAGGCTGGCCAGGAAAGCATTTAAGCTAACTGGAGACATCTACCTCTTCCTCCTTTCCCATAATTCATTCCTGAGTTTTGTGCTCAGCTTTGTATCAAGACAACTGCTGCAGCCTGCCCTCCTCTACTTCTCCTATCTCCAGAAGATCACAGAGATTTTTCTCTTCCAAACTTCCTTCCTACCTCATAATTTAATATGGAGGTTGTACCTCCATCAGGCATTCCCTGAGAACCCACAGGCCACTCAGGACAGGGAAGCAAATAACCTAACCTGAGACTTTCAACTCCCCATCCTTTCCTCCAAAACTAATCTGCCAGACTAATTCCATTCTCTGTAGTAGATCACCTATTACTACCTCCATTTCTGCTCTACCACATCACTGGGAGATCATGCAGCTCTTGACCTCCAATCTTCCCCACTCTTCTTATCCCAGCTCCAAAGTCTATTGTCTCTTCACTTTTTGCCACCATACCCAAGACACTAAGTAGATTCTCATGGAACACTTTCCTTTCCATACACCCTTGGATACACTGAATATCCTTCCTAGCCATCTGAATGTTTAAGCATCAGCCCCCCCAAAACCTAGAAGCAAATTTTATCAAGAGCAACCAGTAGCCCTACTGAGCGAATTCCCAGTAGAATCCCATACTAGGCAACACACAATCACTACACATTCTAAGGCAGAGAGTGGGCAACAGAAAGCAAGAAACAAACTGATCAACCAACAATACCAACCCAACAAACAAAAGACAAGCTATTTACACCTAGAATTATAAACTTCACAAACACAGATGCCAAGACACTGGCATTAAAACATATCACTTTCAGCCATTACAATGTCTTCACTGTAGCCCAGATACCCAATCAAAGCAGGCCCTGAAAACTACAACATAGCTAGATCACAAGTCAAAAATCCCTAATGTAGCCTTTATGGATATGATAGAGGTCCTGAAAGAAGAAATAAATAAAACTATTTAAAAACAACTATGAAATCACAAATAGTGAAAGTAAATCAATAAAGCGGTTTGAGACCTTAAAATGAAAATAGAATTGAATGTTTGATTCTAGAAACTAGAAAACCCAAACTGTGAGAAATCTGGGAGTAAAAGATTCCACTTCAAAGATTAAAGCCATTAGTAAACTGAGAGACAGGGATGTAGCTCAGTAGTAGAGCACATGGATAGCTTGTATGGTATTTTACGTTCAATACCCAATATTGAAAACAATCCAAATGGTTTCACCAGTGAATACATATTTTAGATTCTATGACATAAGTGCCTCCTAGAAGGAAAAGTATTGGGTTAATATCTCCAAGACCACCTTCTCAGCACAAAGAAAATTTACTTGCCCCAGAGGAACAGAGGGCAGGAATAAGGGACAAAGTCAAGAGATAGAGGAAGAGGAAGGGAACAAGGGAGAGGGGCAGAGTGTTTTGTTCCACAAGGGAATGGAACAACAGACTGCCTCTGGGTAGAGAAGAAATAGACGTGGCTCGTAGAAAATGACAGTTTATAAAAGAACAAGGAAAAACCCTGTCTTAGGATGAGGTGTTTGATTTTAAGTTTGCATGTTAATTTGGTGAGACAAAGGGGCCCTTTGATACTTTGCTAGCTGTACCTTGATGAAGAGACCTTGATGGTTAGCTTTAGGAATGTAATCTTTTTGTTACAAGGCAGAGGGGATAGGGGCAGAAGGGCTAGGCCTCCCAGAGCCATGTTCACCATGTCAAGCTGGCCAGAGTCCCTTCACCTTTTATTTCAGAGTACTGACATCCAGCCCTAGTTCCATTCTGAATAGTGTAAGCACAAATGATTCTAGCTACTCTTTTTTTTTGCTGGTCAGAGCAATATCATCTCCTAGACTAATTACTTCTAGCCACATAAAATTAGGTTGAGACCCTGAAGACTCCTCTCATCCATTCTCTCAAGTTTTGCTAAACCCCTTTTGACCCAAGGAACTACAGGAATTCATTCTTGACCTTATTATTTAGGCTTACAAAAACATATAAAGTGTCCCTGTGTATAAAGGGAAGGGGATATTTAAATTAAAAAGGCTTGAAAAGGCCTGTGTGTATATTTTAGTTAATATTTAAATAAAATCCATTGGATATAAAAAAACATAATAAAAACAGAACATATGCCATGGAAACAATAGAAGCATAGCATTGCTAACATATATCAGTGTGGAGAAATAACATATTTGAGCTGGTGCTGTAGTCTAAAGCAGCTTAGCTAAGAATCTTCACACTTTTTGATTCAAATAATTTTCAATAAGAAAGGTCAGACATAAAATATTTCAAATAATATTTGTATTGGGAAAAGAAAATAGATAAGATGTATGATGTATCCATGATATTAATTTCCATTATAATGGGAAAGTTTAGCATAACCGTGTATTTTATAGTAATGTGTATGATATAATATTGTATATATGACAATCTAGAGCTCTGAAAGTGTCCTGCATGTGCCTGCCACACCTCCTTAATTCTAGTGATACCTGTATCTTGATCTCTATTTTTGCACTCATGTTCCTTGCAATGTAGATTCTTTGCAATGCTTATGTTCAAGAGGACTTTTTAACCACATGTTAAATCTGCATATACATTAAGCATTGTATTTTATATGAAAGACACCACACAGACATTTACAACGTAATTTAGTGGGCTCTATTTAATGAATCTGTTGTTATTACAAATGTTTCATGGAAACTATTTCTTTATAGGAGAGTAAAGCACTTTTTAAAAATACATAACTATATTGTGCACTTTAAAATATGAGACCTTTGTGAGACAATTATTCACTTGCCATGTCTTAATTGTATAAAGAGATCAATATCTCCAAAGAGACTTAAATTTGTAGTGGTTTCTGAGAACCCTTAAATTTAGTATATGTTGGGATCATTCAGTTAATTAATCTCAAGTTTAAAACATTCTGTGAAATGGCATTGAGTATAGAAACTCATGAATGTTGAAGATGCTGGAAACCCAACCTTAAACAAGACATTTATAGTATCTTCTAAGGCTCATGGGACTATGCTGAATGAGGAAGGAGTATTTTAGAAAAGCTGGAAGATAGACATGAGAGTCAGGAAACACCATGATCTACACATGAAATATCCATTGCAATCATGAAACTGACAACAGATACAATTACAGGGACTGGAAATGTGCAAGACTGTCCCCACTTACAACCATGCATGTGTACACATCACTCATGGGGGCCCTAATACTTACTGATGACCAAGAGGGGGTCATAATCAGGCTGAATGTCCACTATTGTGATTATCTGGCTGTAATGGAGAGCTTCCAACTCATTGACCTGATTGAATTTCTAAATCAGAAAACAAAATAAATATGAGGTAGAAAGTTGTCTCAGCACTTAAAAGTGCTTTCTGTTCTTCTAGAGAACTCAGGATATACTTCAAGTGCCAATGTCTCTAACCACTAGCCTGTAATTCTTTCCCATCTTCTGACCTCCAAAGATATCAAGTACACATGAGGCACAGATAGACATCCAGAAGGCACACACATACACACAAATGCACATGATAAAATAAAAAAGAATGTGATAAAGATTTATAAGGAGTATGAGGACTTGGGTTGGCCAAAAGAGCAATTGAAGAATGAGCATAATAAGTAATCAGTATGTACACAAAGAATCATCAAGGGATAAATTTAATTAATTAAAAATAACAAAAATATCTGCCTATGTCATAGAGTGCCAGCCTGTCAGCCTTGCCTAGAATCTTGCAGATATTTTCAGAGAAAACTTATATATAAAATTCCCTGACAGTGCTATCCAATGTTTGCATGATTTTTTTTTTAATTTTTAATAAAGATCTTCTTTTATTGACTAAAAACTAAAACTTCTTTGAAACAGAGAACTTTAGACATGTATGATCTTACATACAAAACTATCTTCATATACTTTTCTACTTCCTTTGCCTTGCCTCCCCAAAGATACATGAAGTTCTGAGCCATGGAGTAATCTTGCAAGTTTGTGAGAACTGAGTGTGTGCTGAGGGCAGCACACACTGCCCTCAGGTGTTCTTCATCTCCATACCCTATGTGTGTATACGTGAGAATGTACCTGGGTGCCCATGGAGGTCAGCTGAGGTTCATGAGTCCCCTCAAGCTGGAGTATGAGAAGTTTTGAACTGCCCAGTGTGGATGCTTGGAATCAACCTAGGGTCCTCTGCAAGAGCAGTGGGTGTTCTTACCTGCTGAGATCACCCGTTCTCTCAGTTCTCTCACTCCCTTACATCCTTCTAATTTCCTTTTGATAAATGCCCTCCAGTTTTCTCCATCGACTACTAGTAATGGAACCAGGTGAAAGCTGTAGCAATGAACTGGACATTATAAAACATATCAATATTTCAGTTATTTCTGTCTCCTTCTCTCTTTCACACATAAGAATGGCCACATTTATACCATTTCCACAGTTTATTAAATAATAATTACTAAAATAATCATGCAAATAAAGCATTGGCATTTGGTACTGCAAAAAGAATAGGAAAATTAAATTAGAGAAAGAGAGCAGAACTAATGTGAGCATAATTCCCCTCAATTTACATAATCATGATTTGCAATATGAGACTCCTGGGATGATTCTGATGGACTATAGTTTAGAATTGTGAAAAACAGTATACACAAGACTAGAAAATCAGTGTCTGACCTACAGTACCACAGGATTGAAACTGCTGAAACATACATAGTTTCCATAAATAATAGTATTATTTGTGACAATTTTTAAATGAAAATAGTTTCTTAAGGTAAAAACTAATGCTAAAATCAAAGGGAAACAAACTGTAATGAGTTGAGCTAAAATATTTCTTTAGAAATGAAAATTACTTTATTGAAAGCAACTGGCAGATAAAAACACCCTGCAGATACACTGAAGCAAACAATCTCAGCCAGGTCCAAATCTATGCATCTTAATGAACTTCTGTATAGTTAGACTATATTTGCTATGTTTAGAAATCAACATTTCATACACAAGGCATATATAGGTCTCCAAGTAAACAAGAGAAGTATACCATAAATCGTGGGATGGAAAAACTACAGGCTTTAGAAATGATACTAAAAAACTAAAACCCATATAAGAGAAAAAACATTTACATAGAAAGGCATAAGTATCAGAAATTCCTCAGACTTTGCATCAGCAACCATAAAAGTCACAAAATTATGGAATAATACATTACAAGCTCTGACAGCAAATAACTGTGAACAAAGAATGCTTATCCCAGTAAAGTGAACACTAATTAAGCCAAACTATTTCAACTGGACAGCACTGCAGAATATTCTTAGTAAAATACAGTACAGAAACAAAAAAGAAAAAAATAGACTTTTTATGACAAATCATGAAGGTATACATTCCATGATAGGAATAGATTAGCAAGGTTGATTTGGAGGAAAAAAACAAACACTTCAAGCTGCATGGAAATATTGACAAAAGTTTACAGTTTAAAAAATGCATTCAATCACTGGAATTTGCACTGAAATTATCAGGTACATCAATATACATAAGAATAATTTCTCTACTTTTTCTTTTAGTGGTGCAATTGAACCCAGGGCTTTTAAATTCTGTGCCTGTCCCCTACCATTGATCTATACCATCAATATCTATATTCTTAATTTTAAAAGTATCATTTTCAGAGAAAATAAGGTGTGTATAAAGAATTTTAATTATCTTACATGTAAAATGTAAATCAAATTTATGAGTATTTTATTTTAAATAATATTCTCTCATGTTTAAATTTTTTATTAATCATTCCATTCATTTACATCTCAAATGATATCCCACTTGCCAGTTACCCCTCTAGCAAACCCCATCCCACATCTGCTCTCTCCCCTCCCCTTTGCCTGTGTGAGGATGCTTCCCTATACACCCACCCTCTCCTGCCTCACAGCTCCTGCATCCCCCTATGCTGGGTCTTCAAACCTCCCCAGGACCAAGGGATTCCCTACCCATTGCTGTTAGGCAAGGCCATCCTCTGCTCTATACCTATCTGAGGCCATGGATCCCTCCCTGTATACTCCTTGGTGTAGTGGTCTAGTCTCTGGGAGAACTGGGTGGTCAAGCCAGCTTATGTGGTTCTTCCATTAGAGTTGCAATCCCCCTCCATTCATCCAGTCTTTCTGCCAGCTCTCCACCTGGTTCCCTGAGCTCAGTCTGATGGTTGGCTCCAAGCATCCACATCTGCATTGCTCAGTTGCTGGCCGGACCTCCCAAGGATCTGCCACACCAGATTCCTGTCAGCAAGTACCTCTTGACCATGGCAACAGTGTTGGGTTTGGTGTCTGGAGACATGTTGGGTCCCTGAGTTATCTTTAGAAAAAATACAAATTACAGTGCTGCATAGTGTGACTAAAAAGATTATAGTAAGTTACCAGCTCAAAAATTCTGACTTTGCTATCATTAACATACAGATAGCTAAGTGATGGGGCCTTGACCTTTATATGATCTGACAATATTAACTCTTGAAACATTGTTAAAACTTGAGTGTAGAATGATTTTTTTTTGAATTCCAAAGCATAATAAAGCAAATTTTGAAAAAAAAATTTAAACATTTTACATTTTAATTAATTCATATAATAAATTATAGTATTAGTTCATTGTACCTCACAATTCCATTGAAAATTTTCAAAAGTAATTATGTATAATAAGCTTAAAGAAGCTTCTATGTATGTTTACTTTTTCTCTCTAGTGACCATCTTCCTTACATTCTGCTCTTCAGTCAACAGCTAGTATGAATTACAAACACCAGAAACTAGATGCACATTAACCATTCTGAATACTGTTGACAACTGCATTTACACTGATTTTGGCTTTACAGAACTATAATTTAAATAATATGACAATAGAAAATTTAAAGTACACACATTGCCATAGAATGATGAAGGCTTTCTTGCAACAATCTTATGATTTTGAGCATTGATTTTTTTTCTTTCTTTTCTTTAATTTTTTCAATACATCCGAAATGCAGTTTCCCCTCTCTTCATTCTTCCTAGTCCTCCTTCTATCCCTCTTTTCTCCCCCAGATCCACTCCTCCTGTTTCCCTTTAGAAAAGAGCAGGGCTCCCAGGGATATCAATTGAACATGAGACAACAAGATACAATAAGACTAGGAACAAACCCTCATATCAAGGCTGGACAAGGCAACCAAGTAGGAGGAAAAGGGTCCCAAGAGCAGATGGAAGTGTCAGAGACACCCCCATACCCATTGTTAGAAGTCCCACAAAAGCACCATGCTAACAATCTTAACATATATGCGGAGGACCTGGGGCAGACCCATTTAGGCTCCATGTTTGCTGCTTCAGACTCTCTAAGCCCCTAAGGCTCAGAAAGGCTAAGTAACAAATGAAGGTTCTAAAGGGAACTCATGAATCTCTCTAGGGAGGGTAACTAGAACATATTTTTGGGTAGACTGGGGGCTAGTGGGAATGGTAGCATGAGGAATCAGGTAGGGGGAGGTATAGAGGGAGAGAGTATGGAGAGAGATGACCGAAATTGGAGGTATTTGGGGGTGGTGATGTGGAGACCTAGTTCAGTAGAGATATGATAGCTCTTAATGGCCAGAGGATTTAAGTCTCACCCTCCCCTTCTCATTTTTTTCTGAATTTTTTTTAATTTTTATTTTCCATGTTTTGTTAGCATGCAAAATAGTGGGCTTCATTATGACATTTTCAAGCATACATCTTTGTACCTCACTTATGTTTACTTCCCTCCCAATTTCTTGCTTTCCTTCTTCCCACAATAGTCCCCACCTAATCCTTCACCCATACCAGGTTTTAAAATTGTGTCTTGAGTTAAATCAAAAGCTGATATATAAATGACAATGTGTCATAATCTCTCTCAGGCATGACTACTGTGGTATTTAACAAGGAAAAAGAAACATGTGTCTTGTTTTGTTTTGTTTTTTAAATAATTTATTTTTACCAACTAACTTTTTTTCACTTTTCCTTAATATCTCTTTACTTTTATTTTTATTTTTTTCTTGGATTATTTTCTTTATCTACATTTCAAATGTTTTCCCCTTTCCTGGTCTCCCCTTCTGAAACCCCTTATCCCATACCCCCTCCCTAGGACTCTATGAGGGTGCTCCTCTACCTACCTACGCCCATCCTCCCTACCTGGCATTCCCCAACACTGAGGCATTGAACATCCTCAGGTCCAAGGCCTCTCCTCCCAGTGATGTCCAGCAAAGCCATCTTCTGCCACATATGTGGCCAGTACCATGGGTCACTCCATGTGTATTCTTTGATTGGTAGAGCAATCCCCAGGAGCTCCAGGAGGTCTGACCTGTTGACACTGTGAGCAAGTGTGTTACTGATTGAGAAAGGTATAAGTTTATGAAAATGTCATTCCTCTTTCTGTTGACTATTTCAAAGTTAACAATTACTTTGATTAAATATCTTACAGACAAATCTGTACAACATTAAGTTAGATAATTTTCCAGAGTTGTCAGGTACATAAACATAAACTCTATTTGGAAGAGTTTGAGATATGTTTGATTTGATCTGCAAATTTGTCTCAACCTTTAATGTCAAATTTGAATTTTCTACTTTACAAATTCTTTAATGTAATTTTAGGCACCTAGGCCTTTTCTTCTTCAGGAATACAATGAAAGGATCATTCTACTTTAAGAACTGAATGAAGTTCATCTCTGAAAATCACACAGTATTTTATGTTGAGTTTAGTCAATAATTTATATATTTACTTCCCCAGTGATGTACAACAAACATAGTTTGTTGTTTGAGATTCTAAGCATGCTATAGTAGAGATGCTTTAATTTAGGTATGTATGTACTTGTGTTTTTGTATCTATGATGTATAGTCCATCTATGATGTGTCGTCCATAAGTTAAATAGCTTCTTTAAAGATCAAATGAAGTGTGAACACTTTATTTCTAACAATGTACTGAGGATAGGATGTTCTGGGGTTTCCCAATATGAACACTTCATATTTTTAGTTTAACTTTATTTTACAACAGTGAGCACATTAATCAAAGCTTCATAATGGTTCCAGAGTAGAGATTCTCAAATGCAGTTTGCAACCCTTTCACAGGAGCTACATATAACCACCAGAAAACAGACATATTCATTACAAAATGGCCATGGTGGCAGAGATAGGATTTAGGCTTGACCTCAACTACATGAACTTCCACTCACCAAAACTAACCTGGCTAAAGCTGAGACTGAGCTGATCTGTCAACATCAGAGAATGACATATAGCTGCTTATACAGCACCATTCCCAGTGGTGATCCGCCAAGGAACCTAGTGGCAGGTTGATTACATTGGACAAAGCCATCCAAAGAAAGGATAATTCTTTGGCCTTTTTTGTAGATATTTATTCTGGTTATGGATGTGCCTTTCCTGCACATAATGCTTCTACCAAACCTACCCTCCATGAACTTACAGAATACCTTATGCAACATCATGATATTCCACAAAGTAACACTTCTGACCAAGGAACTCACTTCATAGTCAGAGAAGTGTGACAATGGGCACATGATCATGGAATACATTGGTCTTAATAGGTTCCCCACCATTCCTGAAGATGTAATGGCCTTTAAAGAAGCAATTACAGTGATCCTTGGAAGGATTGGCAGGATTCTCCAGAAGAGATATGCCTTGATTCAGTGTTCAAAATATGGTAGAGTTTCTCCAATAGCCACTATCTGTGGGTGTAGGAATTAATGGTTAGAAAGAGGATAGTTCTGCTCACTATGATCCCTAGAGACCTACTGGGAAATATTTGTTTCCTATTCCTTTGATCTTAATTTCTCATGGCTTTGAAGATTTGGGCTTCAGAAGGAGGAGTGCTCCTGACAGGACCTACAGGAAACTTTACATTGAACTGAAAGCTCAGAACTTCCTCTAGTCACTAGTCTTCTGATGCCCTGAAGTCAAGAGATTAAGAGAAGAATAACAGTGTTAGGAGCAGTGATTCATCCACATTAGCATGAGGAAACTGAATTGATTCTCTGCAATGTATGTCAAAAAGTTTGTGTGTAAAGTACAGATCTTTAGGGAATCTCTTGGTGCTATAGTATCCTGTGATTAATGTCAATGGGAAAACGATAACACCCTAATCCTCATGTGAAATAACAAAGAACACTGACTTATCAGGAAAAAGACATAGGTCACCTGCAGGAAAAGAGCCAAGATCTACTGAGGTGCTTACCAAGGGTAGAGAAAATACAGAATACATCGTCGAAGAAGGAAGCTATAAATATCAACTAAGGGCACATGACATGTTGCAGAAAAAAAAGGATTATAATTTACATGAGTGTTTCTCTCATATTTTGCTAAGAACATGTTTGTAGAGTTATTTGTGTTTTCTTTCCTAAATGTTTTTATCATATAATAGAATCAATTGAGAGAATATCAATATTAAACATATTAATTTTGAGATGCTAAAAGAATGTTCTTCAAGGGACATTGCCACCTATTCTAAATTTATAATGCATTTGTGATGATGAAGGGATAGTTATAGCATATTATTTGTAATTATGATCTGATCCCATATGTAATGTGTTTGATTGTATGTGGACTAGTTATAAGCTGTACATAAGTATTTTTCTGTTTCATGTAATAATAAATACTGTAAATTCTTAAATATACCTCTATACTTAAATATAATGCTATAGACATTTGACTAGAAATGATAATTTGCAAAATATTTCAGTTCAATTATACTTATAGAGCTTAATGGTTGTACAGTGGAATCTTTATGGCATCAAAATAAGATGCATATAAACATATCTCAGTGACACAGAAAATTCTAAATAAATAATGGTTATTCTATGATGGATGCCATTACTTAAAACATGCATATTTTACTTTTTTATGTATGTGGATATTTGTTTCCCTGCCTTTCTCTGTGCTACACATCTGCCTGCTTATTGCCCATAATGTCTAAAAGAGGGCAACAGATACCTTAAAACTGGATTAGGTATTTATGAGATATGATAAGCATATCTATAAGTTCTAGGATCCAAGTCCAAGTCCTCTGGAAGAGTATATAGTGCTCTTAATCACTGCAACATCTCTCTACATCCTTAATATCCTTTTTTTTTTTTTTTTGGCATCTTGTCTTAAATCCAAAGAATGAAATTCTAACTACAGCATTACTATAATTTAAAAAGCAGCTTTAACAGTTTATTGTCTGTGTTGTTAAAGTATCAGCCAGTGTTAATGCCTGATTTAATTTTGCTTTATAAACCTAGCAACATGCATCTTTAATCCTAGCACTCTAGATGCAGAGGCAGATAGATCTCTGAAGACAAGGCCGGTCTGGTGTACAAAGAAAATTTCCTGGAAAGTCATAGCTTCACAGATACATTTTGACTCAATATCTCCTCCACCCCCAAAATACTTCTTTTTTCCAGCAAAGCCAGAATTTTAAAAGTCTTTTGAAACTTTTTCAAAAGAATTCTTAAATAATCTACTTGTCTATAATATTTGTGACTTTGACAAACATACTTACAGAAAACAGAAAGCTGAAGAAATGAGGAAATTGGCATAAAATCATAGGAAAAAGTTAAAAACATTATTTCACGAGATAAAAAGAAATGATCTGGAAAGGCAGAAGTATCGGGGAAAAAAAAAAAACATCACAATGAGGAGAGAAGCTCTCTCCTAAATCTGTGAAGAGAGGAACAGCTAGAGGGACTCCAAGATATGATCCCCTCAGAATCATGGCTATGGAAGTCAAGTTTGCTCAACTTCCTGCCACTATTAACTGAGCCAGAAAGTATAAACAGCAGTTAGTGTGCTAGCAATCAACAAACCTGAAATCTCTTCTGCTATCACCACATAGCCAGTAGCATGTACTATAGGCAATGGTGCAAAACCTTGTGGCAAGCCAGAGACTACTGTGCTGTGCATAAATATAATCAGAACAATGATTTGCCTGTTAAGAGAATAAATGCATTAAAAGTCACTAAAAGATGGAAATAATGAAATGGATAAAGTTTATCATCAGAAAAATGCTAGAGTTTGGATGGACCAATTTTTAAATTATCATCAAAATGAATCCTGTGATTTATAGTATGAATGTAGTATAGTAAAGAATATAGTAAAATATTCTTTAAAACATGTGAACAAGGGTGAAAGATTTATAGTTTGTAGATGAGTTATGATAAAAGAAAAATGTTTTGACACTGAATAGGTGTCTATTAGAAGTGCTTCTGAGACACATTAGAGTTAATGTTGTTCAAAAAATCTGGATATTAGAGCAGGAAAGAAATCATACACAAAATTCAAACAAAACCTACATATACAACTGGAAGACAATCTAGAAAATATTTTTCTTAAGGAAATAAAATCTATGAACAATGTGTTAAACTAGTATAATCTAAAGTAGATAATTCAAAAATTTTTCCTCAATGCCTTTAATCCAGATCCTGAGACATTCTTATGTCATCCAGTTTGCTTTGAACTTTCTGAAGTCAAAGATGACTTTGGGATTGTAGTTCTCTTGCCTCCATCTCCCATATGTTGGTTTTGTGGAACCATATGGGACCATTACAGGGTAGTATCCAAGAGAGTTTCAATCCTGAATATCTCAGATGAAGGTAGCAGGCTTTGCTTTCCTCCCACCTCCCAACCTGATGCTATATAGTCAGCTGCCCCACTATAAACCTTAATGAGAATTTACTTCCTGGCAGTTATCAGGCTTCAGTCCTTTATTTAACCTTATAAAGTCCCATGCCCATGACCCTAGAGCCCCTGAATATGCACATGAAGTATCTTCCAACACCCCTGTCCTGTTCTTTTTCCATTAAACTGAACCAGATCTCCAAAGCTATTCCCAAGTATGTGTTTCCTTTACCCACACACTCTTATAAATTTGGCCAAGACCTTACGTGAAGACACCCATATCCAGCTAAGATTCCCTCCCTCCATTTCATCCAGGTGTATATCAGGACAGGCTACCTCAAGGGAGAGATTCGGAAACTGGCTGATAGTACCACATGCAGTTTATGTGAGATCTAAAATCTCACAAAGGCTTTAGGCAATCTCAAAATCTCTTTATTGACTGAGTTACAACCCCAGCCTTGCACCCATTTTTTAAATTTTAGAGAACAACATTACTAGCCACAAATGCAAAATATACAAGAATCAAGTAACTTTTGTTTCAGACTCCTACTACATTAAATGATCTTATTAAATATCTAATGTTCATCGTGATAATCAGAACATCTATTTTCCAACATAACCAATATCATCATTATAACAAAGATAATAAAAAGGGGGGTTGAGATCCATTCCCCCAGTATTTAATTCCTCCTAAGATACTTTAGTTTCAAATAAATTCTATTAAACTAGCATGTTCTTGAAAAATGAAAGTCTGATATTTTCTTTCATAATTAATAAACAAAGCCATAATAATTTTGAAAAGATATTATTTGTCCAGATTCATTAAAGAAAATAATTATAAGTCCTATTGCAATGGTTTTAAACCTGTAGTGAAGTAATAAGGGAATTTTTTATACTATGTGTTTTGCAATTGTATTTAGACAAGTTTATCACAACTGGAAACAAATTTTTGTATAGCAATGTGAAACATGGAGGAAAATATCAAATTAATTTGGTAAAACTATGAAAATAATAAATCAGAAATTAAATGTCGTGGGAAAATCAGGTTACATTTGTCCCCAAGTTCATAAAGAAGGCAAAGATGACCTCCACCACCATAATCATTCAACATGTTACCAGAAGCATTAGCTAATACAATTAGAAAGTAAAATCAATTCTGGACATTTATTATACAAAGAGTAATTAAAATTATTCTTAGTTGCATATTGCCTGATAATCATCTGAAAATATAATGAATAAGAGAACATAGTCACAAAGGAAACAATTCTGTGAAATTTTAGCTGAAATTTCTTGTGAACTGTGACTTCAGATTTTCACTAATTTTGGAAGTTGAAAAAATATATGTATTTAGTCTGGTAGTAAATATATCAAATGTTATTAGAAAGTGAAATTTTAACATATCTAAAAATATATTGGAAATTGAGGAGAGGCCATACCTGTGAGAAAACCATCCTCCAATATCAACAGGCATTACCCGTGAACACAGCAGCTGAGTAGGTCAGTAATATAGGCAACATACAACCATGAAACTCTCAGAAAATACAGAGGAAAAACAGAGTCCAAGAAACAAAATCCCAGTCCAACAAACACAAACAGAAAAATCAGCTGCAAGACCTGTAATCACCCTAAACCTAGCTGCCTAGACACCAGTGTAAGAATACAACAATGACAACAAGGGCAATATGTCCCTAGTAGAGCCAAGTTATTCTACCATAGAAGATCCCAAAAATCTCAACATACCTGAAGCACAAGAAAAAGACCTTAAAATCACATGTATGAAGATGATGGAGGTCCTCAAAGAGGAAATTGATAAATCCTTAAAGAAATCTGTGAAAACACAAATAAAAAACTGCGGGGGGAGGGGGGTAAAAGGTCTTTCTTAAAAACCCAAGAAAATACAAACAAAAAATTGAATAAAAAATTAATAAAACAGTTTAAGACATGAAAATGGAAATTCAAGCAAGAAAGAAAAGGCAAACAGAGGGAATTCTGGAAATGAAAATTGTATAAATGAGAACTACAGAAGTAAAATTTAATGACAGAACACAAGGGATGGAAGGGAGAATCTCAGGCATTAAAGATGTAGAAGAAATGAACATATCTGTCACTGAAAATATTAAATCTAAAAAAATCCTGACACAAAATATCTAGGAAATCTGAGACAATATAAAGGAATAAACCAAAGTGTAGTCCGCGCAAGTTTCCCGCCGGCAAGAACACGCGGACACACAGGATCCTTCTGCAGCAATCGTTTATTACATCTTCAAGAGGGCAACCCCAAGCCCTAAAAAGGCGTTGCTTATATATACCCTGGAGCGGCATGTTCATTTCTGATTGGCTGTTTGCTCATTACCTCATGAGATGGCCCGGGATGGGCCGTGACTTGGCGCAAATTCTGCTTCACCTGTAAACTTGGGAGAGCACCGAATGTCAGCGCCATCTGCTGGCTATCACCGCTCACCGCGGCTCTCTACACCAAAGGATAATAGGAATTGAGGAAGAAGAAAAAATCCAGCTCAACAGCCCAGAATATATATTCAACAAAATTTAAAAGATATATTTTCTAACCTAAAGGACAAGATTCCTATAAGGGTACAAAAAGCATTCAGAACAACAAATAAATTACAATGAAAGTCCCTTCCTCACATAATAATTAAAACAGTAATCATACATCAAAGAAAGAAGATTACAAGCTTCAAGGAGGGGGAAGCCAGTAACATAAAAGTATACCTATTAGGATAGGACCTGACTTCTCAATGGAGAATCTAAAAGCCAGAAGGGCCTGGAAAAAAAACAGATATGCTTCAGACTCAAAGAAACCACAAATGCCAGCATAGACTACAATATACAAAAAATTTTTGATTTGCCATACATGGGAAAATAAGATTTTCCATGATAAGATTAAATTTAAACAGTATCTACTCACAAATCCAACCATATGGAAAATGATAAAAAAGAAACCAAACTAAAGAGGTTAACTACACCCATAAAAACACAGGAAATAAATAATATCACACCATCAAAATTCAAAGAAGTGAGGCAAAACACACATTCATATATACTTGTACACAGGCATGTGCATTACCATCACCACCAACAGCAACAACACAATAACAGTATCAACATCCATTGGTCATTGACCTATTTCAATGTCAATGGTCTCAATTCCTCAGAAAAGAAGAAACAGGCTGAAAGAATGGATGTAAAACCAGGCTTCATCCGTTTATGCATCCAAAAAACATATGTCAACATCAAGGATAGACAATACCTCAAGCTAAAGCACTGGAAATACATATGCTAAGCAAATGGATCTAAGATGGAAGCTGGTTAGCCATTTTAGTTCAACAAAGTAGACTTTTAAATTAATCAAAAAAGATGAGAATGAATACACAAGGATTCCCAAGTTTGAAACATAGAACCAATACAAACAAAAAACTATGACAGCTTAAATCATTTAAATCACATATTGACCCTCACATAGAGACAGTGAAAGATTTTAATATCCTCTGGAAGACAGCTATGCTCACATCTATACCAACAAGACTTCAGTGAGAGAGGATGCACCTAGCCTCATAGAGCATTGAAGTGCCAGAGTAGGGGATAATTAGGGGCCCCCACCCACTCAGAGGGTGAGGAGAGAAAATAGGGGAAGGATTGTGGGAGAGGTCACCAGGAGGGGGGCAATGAGCAGGATGTAAATTAAATATTTAAAAGTTCATTAAACAAATTAAATTAAATTAAGCTTTTTTAATAAAATAAAAAATAAAATAAAAAAAGAAATCCACCTGCCTCTGCCTCCCAAGTGCTGGGATTAAAAGTGTGTGCCACTACCACCCAGCCAATAGTCCACATTTTCATTGGGCAAAAACCCTATGCAAGACAAAGATATAGAAGGCTTGAGCAAGGTGTGGCTAAGACCTGGCTTCTATAGACCTGTGGCCTCTCTGTCATTCCAGATCTACAACTTCCAGGAAATGGAAGTCATTAGTCCATCTAAGCTTTGGATTGGAAATCTACATACTGAGAACAATAAAATGGTCCACATAGGCTCAAGCTAAGGTTAAAATTAAACTTTAAAAAACGTTTCAATAACCCAATGGACAGGTTATCCAGACACAAACTAAACACAGAAATATTGGAGTTAGAAGACAGTATAAAAATAAATGGTCATAATAGACATATACAGAATATTTTACCCAAACACAAATCTCAGATGTTGATGGAATATTCTCCAAAATTGATCATGTACTCAAACACAAAGCAAGTGTTAGTGGAAACAAGAAAATTAAAATATGGCATTCTATCAAACCACAACAGATTAAAGCTGGAGATCAACAACAGAAGCAACAGAAAGATAAAAAAAAAAAAAAAAAAAAAAACTAATGAAAACTGAAAAAGTCTCTACTGAGTGAAAAATCAGTTGTGACAAAAAAAGAAAAAGAAAAAAATAAGAAAATTAAAACATTCTAAAATGCAATGAAAATGAATACACAGTATACATCTTCTAATCCAAATACATTCCATTTCTGTCTCTAATTAGAAAACAAACTCTTAAGGGAATATAATATAATATGATACAGTATAATTTAATGTAATTATAATATGTAAACTAACACTTTGAAATTGGGCAAAACAAATGGACAGAAGGAAAGAGAAGGCACAACAGAGGCATACTTGTTCACACACACTAGAGCCCCATTAAAATACTAAACTGTAAGATAAATATGCAATGACCCTAATATAAACCCATGTAGACCGTGTGAAGATTGCCCCAGGCTTTGTGAATTCATATGTGGTTTGGTCATATAAATAGAGACAGCCTTGTTTTCTTGGTGTCCTCCACTTCTCTGGTTCTGTCCCTCTTTCAATGTTTCTTCAACAGGGGAGGGATTTGGTGGAAGAATCTCATTCAAAGCTGAGTGTACTAAGGTCTCTTATTCTCTCCATGACATCTTGGTGTGGGTCTCTGTACTTTTTCCCATATGATGCACGAGGAAGCTTCTTTGATGATGACTAGGCAAGGTACTGACATAGGCATGTATATCATCAGGAGTCATTTTGTAGTTACGTATTTGTTCATTTTTGTCTTGTTTAATAACAGTAATAGTTGGTTTTACATTAGGCTTCTGGGCTATCGGATCTCAGGACTTTTGTCTGGCCCTCAAGTCAAACCAGATATTTCTGGATTACTCCCACAAGATTTGTGCCACTATCACACTAGCATAACTTGAAGACAGAATACCATAGTAAATTGAAGGGCCTGTGGCTAGGTTGTTGTGTATGTTTCTTTTTTGTAACATAGAGAGTGCCTTCATCTACTAAAGACAGTAGAATTCAGGGGTGAAAGCTCAATGGAAGGGCAGCTGGACTTCCCCATGTTCCATGAGATGTGTAGTGTTGTCTTCAGCACTAAGGCTTAGCTGTCAGTTTGTAGAAAGAAATCCATAGTCTTTGACAACATCCTGTGTTGTTTGGGGATTCATATATGACTCCTTGGCCAACAACTTAATTATATAGGATCCAATACTTTTACTGGAGACAAGACAGTTTTATCTGGTGACAAGACAGTTCTGTCTCCCCCATTATTTAACCTTTTCACTGAGATCTCTTTAATATATACATATTTTAACAAGCTTCTACTGTACTAGTTTTTCATACTAGCCTTCAAATGGCTCCTAATTTTAGTGGTATCTCCCCCATTTTCCATCCCTTAGCCTCTTCTACTCCCTCACAACTCGGTTTCCCTTTTCTTGTAACTTTATAGACTGAAACTCAGTTCTTCATTGAATTAACAGCTAACACACACATGTATGTGACTATGTAACACATTTGTCTTTTTCTAGTTCTATACAGTTTACATGTGAATTCCATGATTTTGTTTTGTTAATGGCTGAGTAATACTTCACTCTGTAAACATACTGCATTTTTAATTCATTTTTCTGTTGAGAGACATCAAGGTAGATTCTAATTTTTGGCTGTTATGAATAGAGAAGCAATGAACATGGTTGAGAATGCATCTCAACCATGTGGTAGGATAAAATGTGGGTAGTGGAAAGCATTTTTTTTCTGAGTAAAACTTTTTTTAATTAGATATTTTCTTTATTTACATGTCATATGATTTCTCCTTTCCCAGTTTCCCCTCAAAAAAAAAAAATCAACAAGAACAAACCCCTCTCCATCCCCCTGCTTGCCACTCCACCCTCTCCCACCTATTGGCCCTGCCATTCCCCTACACAGGGGCACAACACCTTCACAGGGCCAAGGGCCTCTCCTCTCATTGATGACCAACTTTGCAATCCTCTACTACATACATGCTGCCAGAGCAATCAGTCACACCATATGTACTCCTTGGTTGGTAGTTGAGTCCCTGAGAGCTCTGAGGGTACTAGTTAGTTCATATTGTTGTTTGTCCTAAGGGGCTGCAAACCCTTCAGCTCCTTTGGTCCTTTCTCTAACCCCTTCATTGGGCACCCTGTACTCAGTTAAAAAAAAAACTCCCTTGCTAGACCTGGAGATAACTACTAAGATCATTATCTCTGCCATTATACTGTGTTTATTTCCTTTGTCTTTTTAACCACTGGGAAAAAGATCCCTATAAGGAACCATAAATAGAAACATCAGACCATGAAATAAATGCACAAATGTCTTGTCTCAAGTCCCTGGAAGGTTCCCATCTGTCCTCCAAAAGTACATGAATATACTTGTACATTCTTAGTCTATCTCTCTTTTAGATCATTCTTATACTATATTTGTAGTCATTTTTGCTCCCTGAAATTGAGAGGCTGACTTACAAACAGAGGCTCCTAATTCTCTATCTTACCACTGCATGAAGATGACTCTGTGTCAATGGTTTTATTTAGCAGCAGGGGAAGATAATCTAGCACCCTTCTCAGTTACAAATAGAGCTTCTGCGAGAAACTCAATGCCAGTTACCTAAAGTTGCTGAAGGGTAGAAGACAATTACTCATCAGGAAAAGGGTAAGGAGGCTGTTGGCTTAAATTTTCCAAAACATAATTTAGTAAGGCTCTCAAATGCTTCAACCCCTACTTTTAGCACACTATCCAAAGGTAGGGGAGAAAAGATGATAAATAGAACAAAGGTATGTGGACCCGTTTAGAAGAAGTTCTTTTGGATGATTCCAATCTCCCTTTGTCCTGATACCAGAAGTCCAGTTCAGTAGTATCAGAATAACAGCAGATTAGTTTAAAAGTATCACCAAAAGTCAATCAGAAATGGTAGGTGGCACAATTCACCAGAAAGTGCTAGGCCTCTGTAAAATCAGCACAAGACAGCAGGAGTGATGAGGACTGGTGTTGTCTGCCTGGTGTTCTCAGGCAGACCTCTCTCAAAGAAGTAAAGATCAGCAAAGACTCAGGCCAACAAAAGTTGCACAGCTAGCTATGCAAGTGTGTCATTGCTATCCATTGAGACCTACTTATACTCTCTACCAACATCAAAAGTCCTCTCATGGGTCATACTTCAGCAAAACATCATGTGAGTTTATATCACATGACATAACCATAAATTTCCATTTCAGGAGGCCTTTAAATTACAAGAGGGTAGGAAGGAGATAAATGGCAATGCATATCTCAAAATCTCCATCCAAAGCCAGAGACCATTTCCTTCTGGTGATGAAGAAAGGCAACAGTGTTTGACAAGTTGTAGTGTAAATAAATGTTTTGCCAGCGTGTGTGTATGTTTACCATGTGTGTGTCTATGACCATGCGGAAGAAAAGGATGCTTATCCTGAAAGGATTTTCTCCAACCAAATATATTTTAACGTGTGTGTGTGTGTGTGTGTGTGTGTGTGTGTGTGTGTGTGTATGGCCGTACACATAAATTCTAAAGAAAAGTACTTTAACTTTATATAATTATGTAAGATATCTTGGGATATTTAGAAAGCAATAAAAAATCCTAATCTAAATTTATTTTAATATTACAGGCAGGCAAATACTTTTAAATATTGCATAAATATACATTTTAACATGGTAGTGCTCCTCAACACTAAATACAAGTGAATATTTTGATGAAGTTTAATTGACCACTTAAATGTTTTAAAATATAAGTGGGTTTCGCTTTATTCAGTTTATATGTACTGTCTCTCTTTGCCACAGGAATGAACAGTGATAGTACATGGGGTTTTTTTTGTTGTTTTCTTCTTGGATTTTTCTACTAAAATGACTGGTTCTTTGAAGTTGCTGTAGATTGGATGATTTGTTTTCAAAAATGCTTTGTGTCTGAAGATGAAAGTTATTGTTCTCTGCAGTGTTTCATGGTGGACTACAATTTTACAGCTATTCCATTTATTTAAAAAAAAACTTGAGAAGACAAACCATGATGCTCCCTTAAAAATGGAATACTGGATGCTATCAAATTCAAAGGTCCTTTTCCTAAATACTCATATTATTCTAATAATTCATAGTTACAATAATAGCATCCCATTTGTAAAGCAGCAATTTCTCCACATTCTAGAAAAGGAAAATATTTTTATGGAACATACATGTGTTATAAAGAAATTATATCTGTATTTTATATATTTTTATGCTACATTTACTAACATGTATCATACACTGATACAAAGATGTTTATATTGAGAACATTGGTTTGGATATACATGTAAGTCTACTTTACTATAGTTCCTATGTGCTGGTACCATAACTAATTATTAATAGCTGCACACCCACATGAGTGTTACTTTCAAACATGTGTGCATATTAAATAATATTTTTGATTTGTTTTAAAAATTAATAGGGATATAGTGTACTTGTAAAAATGCTTACCTAGTTTACACATAACCCTAGATTCGATAACCAGCTTTGCATAAAATCTGGCGTGGTGTGAACATATAACTCTAGTATTTAGGAAGTAGATAGGGAGAGATAAGAAGATTAAGAAGGTCAGGCATACTTAGCAACATATGGAGATCCTTGTCAGCCTGAACTACATGAGACTATCTCATAAACAAACAATTCAAAAGTACAGCTGGAGAGATGGCTCAACACTTAAGGAATGTTTGCTTGACAGATGGTCCCAAGAACCAATGTCTAACACTCAAAACCTCTAGCTGACCTATAGCTCTGGTTCTCGGAAATTCATTGCCCTTTTCTGGTCTCCTTGGCACCAGCATTTATTAAATACACATCCACACAGATACATACACACAAATAAAATCAATCTTTAAAAAGGAGAACATTACAGAGGATCACATCTAATCAAAATGCAAAAAGCAACTGATAATAGAGTGTATAGTCCCAGAGGATATATCTGCATCACAATTCTTGTGTATAAAGCTCAGGGATCATCACAAAAGTGGAAGCAGACTGTAAGAGCCAGAGAACTACAAAGTCCCCTGTGAGACTGTGTCTCTTAGAAATGATAGAAAAGCTTCAGCCATGATACAAGTTCTGAAAAAGGAAAATGTCAATAAATATACTATTGTGAAAGCAAAATTCTTACAGGCCCCAGCCATAAACAAAGGATTAAAGCAGTGGCTCTCAACCTTCCTAATGTTGTGACCTTTTAATATAGCCCCTCACATTGTAGTGAAACCCAACCATAAACATATTTTTATTTTGCTTCTTTGTAGTTGTAATTTTGCTACTGTTATGAATCATAATGTAAATACTTGTGTTTTCCTAGGGTTAAAAAGCAAATTGAGCATATATTAAAGGTAGAGCTTGTGAAAATGAAATGTACATATAAAGATATGTTTATTTCTGAATCAAATATAATCACAGATCAAAACTTATGGTTCACAATTAAGAAGGTGGAAGAAAAGGAGTGGAAGGAGAATGAACAGGAAGAGAAGGAACAGGAGAAGTAGAGGAAAGCAAAACTAAGACCAACAAGCCAAAGCTGAATAAAATCTTAAATGAAATGTGGCAAGAAAACCTCCCTTTGTATGTGTTGGGAGCAGCATTTCACCAACAGTAGAACAGGAGCAGAGAGATAAATCAATGGAGCATGAAGATGAGAAACAGTCATGTAAGTGCTGACTTCAGAAGTAAGAAACATATATTCCACTTATATATTTAGGAGGTCTCCACTCCATACTCCTGTGATGCTGAAGACTTCACTGGAGCAGAGTAGCTGAGCAATGGAACAC
>JADRCD010196759.1:0-17531 GCA_019843815.1 Montemys delectorum | reverse complement strand
ATCCACCCATCCAGCCATCTCTCTAGCCATCCATCCATCCATCCATCCATCCATCCATCCATCCATCTATCCATCCATTCACTTACATATCTATTCATCCATCTATCCAACCATCCATCTATCCATTCATCCACCCATCCATTTGTCCATCCATCCATCCACTTGTCCATTAATCCATCCACTTACATATTATTCATCATATTATGCACCAACCTATCTCCATCTACCCATCCATACATCTAGCTATGCATTAAGTCATTCGCCTAGCCACCCCTCACTCGTTCATCTATACATTCACCCATATGCCCACCTATTTGCTTATCCACCTTTAGTTATTCGCTGCCCACCAGTTCTTTAATTATTCATTGATACATCCGTTAACAATTCAATCCACTTATTCACCTTCCCCTTCATCTTAAATCTCACCATTCTGTGAGATGTGGTTGTGGTTCATAAGTTTGGCTGAAGAGGCTGATGTGACTGACCACTGCCACCACCTCAGGCTCAGAGGGAAGAAAGAGGCTTTGCACTAGTCCCCCAGGTAGCAGCTTCATGTGGCTGAGGATGTAGGTCTGTGTGATGCGCTCTCTAGCATGAGATATTTCTGAGGAGACAAAAGAGGCCAGGAAGTATGTACTTGGCAGAGTGCTGGAGTCACAAGCAGCAAGGGATGCAGGCCCTACCAGTTGAAAGCCAGGACTTTCCCCCGGGAAGCAGGGGTAGGGACACCAAGAGCAGATTGTGTTTGTGAGGCCTCTGTGGAGCAGGCAGGGCAGCCTGGCAAGTAGAGATGAGACCAGGAGCAGAAGAAGAGACGGAAGTGATGCAGAGCATGGATATAGCACTTGAGATGTGCTACAGCCACTGGGACTGGATGGGAGGCATAGCACAGTGGCTCAGGGGCTTGGGACAGGAGGGGTGAATCCTGGGATTTTGCCTTGCTGAGTAAACTGACTTCAAGAAAATGGATGTGGGACAAGGTGAGAGAGAAGGTTAAGGGCAGAAGGCTCTGGAGATAAAGGATGCCAAGTTAAGGCACGAGGAATTTTTTTTTTGCAGGGAACATATGTCCAAACTCTTCATCCATCCACTCACCAATCCCTTCTTCCAGCCTACCCACTGCCACTGTACACCCCCCAATCTCTGCATCCACCAGCCCACCCACACACCAAGTCCTTTACCTATCCATCCATGGACAAGCAGGATCTCATCAACCACCATACACCCCTAATCTCTGCATCCACCAGCCCACCCACACACCAAGTCCTTTACCTATCCATCCATGGACAAGCAGGATCTCATCAACTGTTTGCTTTCTTCCTCCTGACACTTTGGAAGAAGTACCAGAAGAGTACAGAATGACCATACATCTCACTCTCGATATATTTTTGCTTTTCAAAATAAAATGGGAAGTTGTATGATCCTGGGCATGTTCACTACCCCTTTTTGGAAATCTATTGGCCAAGACATCAACCTTAGGGACTGCTGGGCAAGCTGAAGATGGCCGCCATTGGAATCACTTGTCATTGTTAACCGTTGACATTTCTGTTAAGAGGATCTAGTTCTATAGATGAAGAAACAGCAAAGTAGATATCACCCTCTGTCCCCACCCTTCCCCTGAGCCTCACCTGTCCCTTTTGTCCCTCCAGCCTGTGGGAGCTCTGAGGCCTCAGCCTACCTGGATGAGCTGCGTTTGGCTGTGGCTTGGAACCGCGTGGACATTGCCCAAAGTGAACTTTTCCGTGGGGACATTCAATGGCGGGTGAGGAATCAGGATCTGGGTCCACTTCCCTTTCTGGCTGAGCTCTTGGACACTTGGTCCTGCCTTTCATCATGATCTGTCTGGCCTTCCTTTAATTGTCTACTCATCTCTGGTTGTTCCTCTGTCCCTGACTTGTTCCTTGTCTTCCTGTCTACCCTTCCATCATCCACATGCTGTCCATCCATCCACCCATCAATATATCCACCCATCCAGCCATCTCTCTAGCCATCCATCCATCCATCCATCCATCCATCCATCCATCCATCCATCTCTCTAGCCATCTATCTACCCATCCATCTCTATCCATCCATCCATCTCTCTATCCATCCACCCATCCATCTCTCTAGCCATCCACCACCCATCCATCTTTCTAGCCATCCATGCACCAATATTCACTTACTCAACCATTCCCACCCTCTTTTCACCCACCAGCCTGCTCCATATATCCGTCCTCTCATGGATCCTTTCATCCATCCACCCACTTATTTATCTCTCCATCCACTATCAATCAGTCAGTCAGTCAGTCAGTCAGTCAGTCAGTCTGTCTCTCTGTCTATCATGCTTCATTTGTGGCCTCTATCTCTCATCCTCCATTTCTGAGTTTACCTGGCATGTCTGCCTCAGGTCATCACTGTCCCATCCCTTTCCCTCACACAGTCCTTCCACCTGGAGGCGTCTCTCATGGATGCTCTGCTGAATGACCGGCCTGAATTTGTGCGCTTGCTCATCTCCCATGGCCTTAGCCTGGGACACTTCCTGACCCCCGTGCGCCTGGCCCAGCTGTACAGTGCAGTGTCCCCTAACTCACTGATCCGCAATCTTCTGGACCAGGCGTCCCATGCTAGTAGTAGCAAATTCCCTCCTGTGAACGGAGCTGTAGACCTCCGACCTCCTAATGTGGGGCAAGTTCTGAGGACTCTGTTGGGAGAAACGTGTGCACCACGGTACCCTGCCAGGAACATCCGAGACTCCCATCTGGGCCAGGACCACAGAGAGAATGTAAGACTGGTCAAGGCTGAGGGTGCATGGCAGGGCTGCATCTGGGAGGGGGACAGGGCTTTGGGAAAAGGGGGTAGTAAGATGGGGAAAGGTAGTGTTTGAGAGAGGGTGTGGTAAGCCCAGGGCTGGGTTAGTCCTTGCTAGGCTTCTCTGTGCTTTCAGGACTCTCTGCTTATGGACTGGGCCAACATGCAACCATCAACGGATGCAAGCTTTGAACAAGCCCCCTGGAGTGACCTGCTTATTTGGGCTCTGTTGTTGAACCGAGCCCAGATGGCTATTTACTTCTGGGAGAAGGTAAATGCTCCTCCTCATTCTGGCATCCTGTGGACTTCACCTTGGGATTCTGTGCTTAGAGACACCAAGGGCCTGTAGACTGCTCTGACCTCTAACCTCAGCCAACTTGCACTCAATTCTCTGTCTTTCTTTTGTGGTTTGTTTTGAGGCATGGCCATATATAACCCAGGCTGACCTTGAACTTAATATTAGCCCAGGGTAATCTTGACCGTGTGCTATGATCCTTGGTTCATGCCATGTTGAGACTCAAACCCAAGGCTTTGTGCATGCTAGGCAAGCACTCTACCCAATGGGCACTGCCATCCCCACCCCTGGTTTTGATTTGCTGAGACAGGGTCTCCCTGTGTCACTCAGACTGGCCAGGACCCTGTGATTCTCCTGCCTCAACCTCATGAATGCTGCCTGGGTCCCCCACGGCCCCTTTACACACACACTCAGAATTTTTAAAAGATGTATACAGTGATGACGTTATCTTCTCAAACTGAACTCAGTACTGAGGAAAAAAGCACTGGGGTGCTCCGGGCCACCACTCTGCTATCTTACATCTTTGATGTGATGATAGCGACCCTGTCTATTAGCAGTGTGCATTGGCTTGGGTGAACCCTTGGCCTTAATGACTCCATTAACTTTTGGTCTTCCACAATCACAAGATTTCTCTCCGTTCCTTCCCCAGATGTCACTGCAAGGTCTAACCTCACCATGTCCTCTTTCTCTGTCTTTTCAGGGCTCCAACTCAGTGGCATCTGCTCTTGGGGCCTGTCTCTTACTCCGAGTTATGGCTCGCCTCGAGTGGGAGGCTGAGGAGGCAGCACGGCGGAAGGACCTTGCTGCCACGTTTGAAAGCATGAGTGTGGGTGCGTGGGGCAGGGTGCCGGGGTGCACCAGACACCGCCCGGCTCCTTCCGTCCTCATCTGTATCTTTGTCCCCAGACCTCTTTGGAGAGTGTTACCACAACAGTGAAGAGCGAGCAGCCCGCCTTCTTCTGCGCCGCTGTCCCCTCTGGGGAGAGGCCACCTGCCTCCAGCTTGCCATGCAGGCTGATGCCCGAGCGTTCTTTGCCCAGGATGGAGTCCAGGTGAGCGCATGACTCAGATAACCATGAGCCCCATGCCTGGAGTCTATTTGTCCCTAGAACAGTATTTCTCAACCTCTGATGGTCGAACAGCCCTTTCACAGGGGTCAAATATCATATATTTACATTAAGGTTCGTAACAGCTAATCCAATGGTGGTGTCACATGCCTTTAATCCCAGCACTTACAGGCAGAGAGGCAGGTGAATCTCTGAGTTAGAGGCCAGCCTGGTCTATAGAAGCCTTGTCTCAAAAAAAAAAAAAAAAAAAAAAAAAAGAATTTTCTTTTTTAACAGTAGCAAAATTACAGTTACAGTTACAAAGTAGCAACAGGAATTTTAGAGGATCACCACAACATAAAGAACTGTATCAAAGTTTCCTAGCATTAAGACCATTGAGAACCACTGCCTTAGAAAATGTTGCTTCACAAGAAGACCTATCCTGTATAACCTTTCGCCCCCACCCAGGCAGTGTTGTTGCTACCAGAAAGTACCATTTCTCACACAGGAAGTCCCTCATTCTCACAGGGGATTCTCTCCTCCTAAAGCAAGAGGCACTTCCTCAACAGGAAGCTCTTTCCACTTTTTAAGAAAATGTGCATTGGTGTTTTGCTTACATGAATGTCTATGTGAAAGTGTGAGATCACCTGGAACTAACTGGACTTGCAGACAGTTGTGAGTTGTCATGTGGGCAGCTGGGAGTTGAACCCTGCAGAGTGCTTGGCACAGCGTCTGCCCTATGATGTCAATAAAAGTTGGCCACTCTGGGCCTGGAGGAATGGTTCCCTGGTTAAGGGCACAGGATGCTCCTGTAGAGACAGGTTTGATTCCTACCACCCATAAGGCAGCTCACAGCCATCTGTAACTCTAATTCTATGGGCTCCAGTGTCTACTTCTTACTCATTTGGGCACCGGGCACGCTATGATGTTAATCCCACCGGGTGAGAATAAGATTACTACCACAGTTTTTGAGCTGAATTTGGAATACTTTTGTTTTATAGATCTCTTAAGCACAGTAATTTAAACTTAAAACATAATCTTAGCTCCCACAATGGTGCACAGACATGCAGGCAGGCAAAACACCTACACACAATTAAAGAAAAATTGGCTGTTCCATTTTCCTGGCTGAACCTGAGGAGGTTTCCTCTGACAACTGTGCCCCATGCTCTAACAGTTGAGACCCCATATGGACACTTGCTCTGTGGAGTCCAGCCCTTGTCAGGGTCTCTGGGTGGGTGCCCTGGGGTCGGACTCTAATATTCCCTCATTTTACAGTCTCTGCTGACGCAGAAGTGGTGGGGAGAGATGGACAACACCACCCCCATCTGGGCCCTGCTTCTCGCCTTCTTCTGCCCGCCTCTCATCTATACCAACCTCATCATCTTCAGGTCAGTGCCTTGGCTCTGGGCTCAGTGCCTCACTCCTGCTCATTTCTCTCTGCCCTCTTACTTGGCCACCTCGTACATCTCTTCCCTGAAAAGGGCATTATTTCCTTTCTCTGGAGGGAATGTTCTGGAAGGTGGGGAGGGGTACTATCTTTGCGTTATCTCTCTGTGCGATTTCTCTACTTTTTAGGCCATGGCTCTGGAGGAGGGCAACACTCTTATCTCTCTGCACTGTTTGTGGTAAACTAAGTTTGGGTCTTTCTCAAGAACCCCTCTATTTCTTACTCTGTGTCCTGCCCCTCACGGCAGGAAGTCAGAGGAGGAGCCCACACTGAAGGACCTTGACTCTGATATGGACAGCAGCATCAACGGAGCAGGTCCTCCTGGGTGAGTGACAGTCCAGCACCGTAAGGTGAGGGCACCACCATGGGCAGTTTCAGGATGGTGCCAACTTCCACTTCCCACCAGGCACTGGAGCAAGTCCTGAAGTAGGGGAGGACTGGGCTTTAGGAGTTGATAGCTTCACTGAGTCACGGAAGATGCCGAGGTAATTTCTAGAAGGCCATGCTCAAGGACTGACTTGAAATTTGGCCCTTAAGGGTAGGCTCTACAGGTAAATCTATTCAAGTGGAAAGACCTGAGTTCAAGAGAAAAACAATTCTTTTTCTAGGATTATTTATTTTATGTATATGAGTACATGGTAGCTGTCTTTCAGACACACCAGAAGAGGGCATCCAATCCCATTACAGATGGTTGTGAGCCACCATGTGGTTGCTGGGAATTGAACTCAGGACCTCTGGAAGAGCAGTCAGTGCTCTTAACTGTTGAGCCATCTCTCCAGCCCTGGAGAAACAATCCTTAAATCCTTTTTCTGACCTACACTTTCTTAGTTCACACACACACACACACACACACACACACACACACACAGAGTTAAAACTTTAAAATTCGTGTTTCTACTGTGTTTCTGCCCCTGGGCCCTCGCTCTGTCACTATGTTGCAGTTCCCCTGAAGATCTTTTAAAGACCAGACTGATATGTGTAATTACTAAGTACTTGTCTAAGCTCCTCATGACCCTGGGTTCCATCCCAGGTCAAACCAACAACACAAAACATACAGGAAAACAAAACAGAACCGTCAAGGAGCCAGCCAGTTAGGTGCCTAGCACACAAGCCTGAGGAGCTGAGGTCAGATTCCCAGCATCTGTAATAAAACGTAGGCGTGGCAGCGCATGCCTGCACTAGTGTTGACAGGCAGAAAAGGAAGGGTCCCTGGGGCTTAGTGGGCAAGTCTGTGTAGCCGAATCAGCAAGTCCTGTGTTAAAAATAAGAGAGAAAGTGACTGAGGGGGACATCAAACCTTGACCTCTCATCACCTGTCCAGGGTTCTTAGTCTGGTTAGTAAAATAATTTAGAAATGGGCTCAGAAGGAAGCTTGGGACCCTTTTATTAGATGCTGAGAAGAAAGCAACAGAGAGGCGACTGGAAGAGGAAGGGAGGAACCCTCTTCCTTTGCGGGGGAGGTTAGCAGGCAGTAGCACGCTGGAGAAAGGGCATCAAGGAAATTAAGCCCAGGCTTTGGGAAGTATCCAAAACAAAGACATAGAACAGGAGGAGGAAAGATTGTTTTTTCTGAGTTAGGAGTCAGAAAATCCGGCAGGTTGCATGTAGAGGAGTAGGATTGCCGTCTCTAGGGAAACAAAAGTAAACTGTGTTGTATTGTATCATTTAGGAGATAATCTTTCCCTCTCCTTCAAGTGACTCAGACTCCCTGGGGCAGAGAAAGACTCTAGGACAAGTGACTGGCAAGCTGTGCTGGATTAACCCCTTAGACACCTTAAAAAATTTTATTTTTAACTATGTGTGTATGTGTAGATTTGTGTGGCATGAGGTATGTGCATGTGGTTGCCCTCTGAGACCAGGACTGGGAATTGTGTCACACACACACACACACACACACACACACACACACACACCATGACAAACCAACCAACCCCCACAGCTGCCAAACGGAATAAGAGACAGCTTATTCTCGAGCCAGAAATGAATGACCTAAGTGTGGAAACACGGAACTAAGTTAGTTCTGTGTCCCAACGTGGAAACAGTTTCACGGAGTTTTTATAGTAACAGAACAAAGAAAGTTATAAATCAAGCCATTTAAAAATATAGTGGTAGAAATATTAAATTAGCAGATAGGGCAGGCAGAAGAATCACAGCCTTGGGCTCAGGTCCTATCTTACTGCATTTTTAGGTGTCTATTATTAGAGCATAGGGTTTTGTGAAGTTAATACATTGCAAAATTTGTATCTGTTTATCAAGATGTTAGATTTGAGACTGAGGTAGACCAGAGGTTAAAGATAGCCCAGAAGAAATTAGACTATCTGAAAGTAACATCAGGTTCGGTACAGTCTTAATCAGAAGTTTTTATCAGTCCATCAGACTCTGCAGACAGCGTCTTTCTAGGAATTCCCAGTTACAGAGTCAAACCTGGTCCTCCGGAAGAGCAGCCAGTGCTTGGAACTGCTGGACCAATTCTTCAGCCCCTTACATTTTTTTCTAAATCAGATTTCATTTTATTGTTTGTACATTGTTTGTTTGTTTGTTTGTTTTTGTTTGGCTTTTGGTTTTTGGTTTTTCGAGACAGGGTTTCTCTGTGTAGCCCTGGCTGTCCTGGAACTCACTCTGTAGACCAGGCTGGCCTCGAACTCAGAAATCTGCCTGCCTCTGCCTCCCAAGTACTGGGATTAAAGGCATGTGCCACCACTGCCCAGCTTGTACATTGTTTGTTGAGGGTGTGCATGCCACCTGCAAGGGTATGGGGTCCAGAGGACAACTTGTAGAAGCCAGTTCTCTCCTATCACCTTGGGGATCAAGTTCATGGGGCAGACACTTGTATGGCTGAGTCTCTTCCTTCCTTAGTCATAGAAGGAGGCAACAATGCTATGTGATGTTTGGAGTAGTTTAGAATGTCCTGTTACCATGCAAGGCCAGATAAAGAGTGTTGGGGCCACAGGGTCCTTGTACCCACAGATTACTAGGGAAACCAGGAATGTTACACGCACAGGGGCCTCTTCTCAGTGGAGGAGAGAAAATTTGTTTTCCTGCCTAGATGTCTGGGAATGGATTTTGTGAACAGCCTGGTGACCTTTCTGCTCTCTGTGGAGGCAGACCTCACCCAAATCCCCCAGAGTGCCTATCCCAGACTCTCCCTTCCTAGACCATTGCCCATTCTTTGGGGAGATGTCACATATACTTCATGGCCTGCTGACTTCTGTGTCATTAGTCAGAGACCACACTACATTTTAGGCCTTTTAGCTATAGAACCTGCCCTCCTGTTCACATGTATTTCATAAAAGCATTTCCAGGTAGTCACAGGGTGAGCTTATTGTGTACCTGGGATTGAATTGAGGACCTGATTGTTGCCTGGAAACCTTTTCCCAGATTATACTGTGTTTTAAATAGGCTGACAAGCGACCTATCGTTAAACTCTTCAAATCAGCCATCAGTCTGCACTGGCTTCTCAGTCTCATCAGTTAGAGGGTCACAGCCTGCATCGACACCTGCAGGGTCCCTCTCAGCACAGCTCACATTCTAGTCTTTTAACCAGGAGGAAGTAGATGGACCTCAACAAAGCTCACACGCCCCCACCTTTTCGTGTGCTTTAAGATCTAAAGCACTCTGAGTCTCCTAAAACATACTGTGTGTTTCTGGTTAGTTTTTGTTGTTGTTGTTGTTGTTGTTGATGTTGTTGTTGTTGTTTTATTTCTTTTGGGTTTTTTGTTTGTTTGCTTGCTTGTTTGTTGGTTTTTGTTTTTCGAGACAGGGTTTTTCTGTGTTGCCCTGGCTGTCCTGGAACTCACTCTGTAGACCAGGCTGGCCTCGAACTCAGAAATCCACCTGCCTCTGCCTCCCAAGTGCTGGGATTAAAGGCGTGCGCCACCACGGCCCCGAATCTGGTCAGTTTTAAAGACAGGTATTGTGCTCACTAGTTTGTTGTTGTGCACCTGGAATTGTTGTGCGGGTTGTTTTTGGTTTTTGTTTGTTTGTTTTACATAAGGTTTCTGTCTATATATCCTTGGATGGCTTGGAGCCGACTAGATAGACAACACTGCCTCGCAGGGGTCCTCCTGCCTCTGCTGGGATTAAACTTGGTCAACACCATGCTGGGTTTATGCTCAGTTTTTTTTTTATCTTTGATGTTTGTTGTGTTTCTTCACAAAGCTCAGGCTAGCCTCAAACACCTGTCAATCCTCCTGCCTCAGTCCCCGAAGTATAATGAACCCTCATCCCATGTTTTATGTTCCTTCCTCCTTCACTCTATATATCAGGCTGGCCTGGAACTCGAGGCAATTCTCCTGCCTCAATCTCAAACGTGCTGGGATTGACTGTGTCTTCAGGTCCCCAGAGTCCAAAGTGGGTCAGTGTGGGAGTTAGAATGCTGGGTGGGCGGCCGGTCCAGGCTCAGTGGTCCCTGAGGCTCACTGTCTTGCAGGCCTGCAGAGCCATCGGCAAAGGTGGCCCTTGAGAGCAGAAGGCGGCGGAGGCCGGGACGTACCCTCTGCTGTGGCGGGTTCTCCAAGCGCTGGTCGTACTTCTGGGGCGCCCCAGTGACCGCCTTCCTGGGTAACGTGCTCAGTTACCTGCTGTTCCTGCTGCTGTTTGCACACGTGTTGCTGGTGGATTTCCAGCCCACAGAGCCTGGTGTCTTCGAGCTGCTGCTGTATTTCTGGGCCTTCACGCTGCTGTGCGAGGAGCTGCGCCAGGGCCTGGGCGGTGGCTGGGGTAGCCTGGCCAGCGGGGGACCTGGTCCTGGCCAAGCTCCCCTGCGCCATAGGCTGCACCTCTACCTCTCAGATACCTGGAACCAGTGCGATCTGCTGGCACTCACCTGCTTCCTGCTGGGCGTAGGCTGCAGGTGAGTAAGGGACTGGCAGAGCCCCTCCCTAGAATCTCCCAGGGACAGGCTGTGGCTCTGGCTCAGTGGTGGAGTGCCCTGGGTGATGAACAGTCACCTACGTCCCCCTTTTACTGAAGCATTCCTCAGCTGGCATACCAAGAGGTAGATTTCCTCCAGTGAGTTTGAAACAGAGTAACTTGGTATGAATAATTTATCCAAACAGGAGGGAGATAAGTGGGCTTAGGAAACTAGTCTTTCTGCTTTGTCCCAGGCTTATTTAGTGTTATGTATCGTCTGAGAAGTCAGGGCCATGGCCCTGCCGGGTGCAGGAAAGCCACAGTCAAGGGTTTGTTTTTCACTTTATTAAGCTTCCCTTTCCAAGTGCTGACAAATCATTGCATCTTGGGAGGAAAAAAACATCGTCACCTCCGGTCTAATATGCTTGTCCTCCTTTAAGCCCGTGCCCTGCAGATGGACGCGTAGGGTATTTCTATTTGCAATGTTTTGTTGTTGCAAAAAAAAAAAAAATTAGTTTACATCCCTGGTGTAAAGTAAATGGGGTCAGAGGCCAGGTGGATGGGTTACATCCGGGGATTTCTGTCTAAATAGCTCACCCCATTGCCTGCCTGCTTGAAAGCAGTAGCTGCGAGCGCCCCCATGAGTACATGCTAGGCAATGCAGTAGCTGTGAGCGCCCCCATTGAGTACAGGCTAGGCAATCCCTGGCGCTTTGTAACCTGAAGCTGTCAATCAAATCAGATTTACAACCTCTGTCAGTCTGCGCCCGCAAGTGTCTTCATTTATGCACCTCTGACCACTCCATACTTTAGGGGCCTTCTCCCCGTTGTGTGTGTGTGTGGGAGAGGACAGGGTCTCACTCTGTAGCTCAGGCAGGCCTCTCTGGAATTCCTATGGATCCTTCTTCCCTGGCCTCCTCGGCACTTGGATGACAGGCGCGTGGCCTGGCAAATTCCAAACGCGATTCTTAGAAGGCTATCCATACTGAGACCAGAGAAAGCTGGTCAGAGGGTCCTTGCTTCTGCCCTGTGAGGCCTCAGTTTCGTCTGAGGAGACACCCCGATCTGAGCTGCGCTCCCTCTCCCGACTCCTCAGGCTGACCCCTGGGTTATTTGACTTGGGACGCACCGTCCTCTGCCTTGACTTCATGGTCTTCACACTGCGCCTGCTGCACATCTTCACCGTGAACAAGCAGCTGGGGCCCAAGATTGTCATCGTGAGCAAGATGGTGAGTCTGAGGAGGAAGGGGCAGAGCAAGGTGGGAGAGAATGGGACCTGGAGTGCAGGGGTGGAGCCAGGGATGAAGGGACGACGGAGGAGATGGGGAGTGGTTGGGGGAGTGGAGTCTGGAAGGGAGGGCCTTGCCTTTTAGTGACTGGATGTGCACCTGAGGATAGAATGTGGCGGGGGAGGGGGGGGGGGGGTGGGGGGTGGGTGGGACGTGGGAAAAGGGTAGGGCTTCTGAGGTGGGCGGGGCAGGACAGGAAGGGACAGGCCTTTGCGGATGCTGTGTCTAAGGCAAGGCGAGCTGTCAGGGGTGGAGTCCGGGTTGTTCCGGGAAGGGGCGGAGCCAGGGAGGGAAGGACCAGGTCATTTCACCCACATCTTCCTCTGCTTCCAGATGAAGGATGTATTCTTCTTCCTCTTCTTCCTCTGCGTGTGGCTTGTAGCGTACGGAGTGGCCACAGAGGGGATCCTGAGGCCCCAGGACCGCAGTCTACCGAGTATCCTGCGCAGGGTCTTCTACCGTCCGTATCTGCAGATCTTCGGACAAATTCCCCAGGAGGAAATGGATGGTAGGAAAGGGCTCTCCAGTTGAGTCTCGGTCTCTCTCAGTGGGTCTCTGACTGTGTCTCTTGTCTCCCCTCTTCCTGCCTCCCTCTGCTCACACCTACCGTTCCCTTTGCAGTGGCCCTCATGATTCCCGGTAACTGCTCTATGGAGCGGGGCTCCTGGGCTCACCCGGAGGGGCCCGTCGCAGGCTCCTGTGTGTCCCAGTATGCCAACTGGCTGGTGGTGTTGCTCCTCATCGTCTTCTTGCTGGTGGCTAATATCCTGCTGCTCAATCTGCTCATCGCCATGTTCAGGTGTGCCTGGCCTTGCCACCCGGGGCTTCTCCCAACCCGAACTTATCCATTATGTGCCATGTCCTGACTTTCACCCAGTGTTGGCCCGATCCTGTGCCTTACTTGGACTTTGAGACTTGTCGTTACTGTTTTGGCATCTCTAAGGCAGGGCTTAGCCTAGAGATCGTGTAGCCTAGGCTGATCTTGGAATTTAGGGTAATCTTGCCTCTGCCTCCTAGCATTGGGATCACATGCATGGGCCTCCAGGGCGCTAAATGCTTTTACTTTTGATGAAGCCCACTTTAGTGACTTGTTTTGTTATTTGTAGCTTGTTTTATTTATGTGTACCATGTGTGTGGAGAGTGCCTGCGGAGGTCATTGGAGCCTCTGGAACTGGAGTTACAGATGATTGTGAGCTACCAAGTAGATGCTGGGAACTGAGTCTGGATCCTTTGCAAAAGCAGCCAGTGCTCTTAACCTTAGCTGAGCCACCTCTCCAGTCCAGTTTTTATTGCTTATATTCTTGCTTTTGTCCCATGTAATGTGATTTATTATGCGTGTCTGGTCCTTCAAAGGATTCCCAGTTGCTAGTTAACTGGTTCTTTAAGAATTCTTAGCTGAGTCAGGCCTTTAATCCTAGCACTGAGGCAGAGGCAGGCTGATCTCTGAGTTCCAGCTCAGTCTGGTCTCCATGGTGAGTTCCAGGACAACCAGGGGTACACAGAGAAACCCTGTCTGGAAAACAGAAAGAAAAACAAACAAACAAACACACAAAAAGAATTCTTAGCTGTTAGAATTGCCTGATGCTGTAGCCTCCAGCATTGATTGCCTCTTGGATTTCTGGGAGTAGAAGAGAATGTAAAAAGGCCAGCTGAGGCTGAGAAAGAGCTTGGGGCTGGGCTACCAGAGTGAGAAGAGAAGACAGTTGGTGACAGTTGAGCCACGAGAAGCTAAGCTGAGCAGATAGGCTGGAACAGTTTTTACAGTTTGGAGCTGCTAGTATTGGTAAATCTGGGAAAAGGGACTATTTAAGCAGACTGTGGGCAGCTGAGGGAAGATCAGTTGGGAGACACGTTTGAAGGGGTGGGGCTGGAAACTAGGAGGAGGGCTGGCAAGGAGTTAAGAGAACTGGTTACTATTTGTAAGAAAAGGAAACATTAAAAGAAAAAATTTTTAAAAAACCCACACATACAGAGGGTTAGTCTAAACTCCAGTCAGGTTTCTGCTAAGAGTTGGCTTTGGGTTTCAGCTTTTATCTGTAGAACATTAGCCCATTTGAAGTGAATTTGGTTCACAGACCCTACTTCAGTCTTTGTGTTTATCCAGGAGTGTGCATTAAGAACACTGGGCTTAAAGGCCTTGTTAGAAGCCAGCTGGGCTCAGGTGGGCATGGTGGAGCAAGCCAGTTGTCCCAGCGCTTGGAGGCTCAAGTCAAGAGGATCAGAGCCTGGGCTACATGAAACCCTTTATCAGAATCAAACAGGGGCTGGAGAGATGGCTTAGTGGTTAAGATCACTGACTGCTTCTATAGAGGACATGGGATCGATTCCCAGCACTCACACGGAAGCTCACAACTGCCTAAAATTCCAGTCCCAGGACATCCTCTTCTAGCCTCTGTGGGTAACATGCACAGACATACATACAGTCAAAATAGCTGTATATGTAAAAATAAATAAACCTTTAAAAAAAGGCCAGGCAGTGGTGGCTCATGCCTTAATCCCAGCACTTGGAAGGCAGAGACCAGTGAATCTCTGAGTTCAAGGCCAGCCTGATCTACAAAGTGAGTTCTAGGACAGCCAGGGCTACACAGAGAAACCCTGTCTCAAAAAGCCAAAAACAAACAACAACAAAAACTATCAAGTACCCACTGTGTAATTTTGAAAACACAAAGCCGGGATGGCGGGTGGGGTGGGCGTGGCTCAGTCAGTAAAGCACTTGTCTTTCAAGCACAAGGACCTCCACTTGATGCCCAGAATCCATGAAGAATTTTCGTCCATTGTTGGTTTGTTGTAATCCCAGTACTGGGAAGACTGGGACCGGAGGATTTCTGAGGATTACTGGTCTATTCTAACCAGTGAGCTTCTGGCCAGTGAGAGACCATGCTGCAAAGGTGGACAGCATCCTGAGGATCCCAGCTCCATGTGCACGCACACGCACACGCACACACACACGTACGCACTTGTACATATATACAAACATGTTCGCTGGCAAGCATTAAATAAACAAGCATTTGTGCTAAAGAGATGGCTCAGCAGCTAAGAGCACTTGTAGCTCAAATCGTGAGGACCAGAGACCCTAGAACCCACATAGCAGGACTTACTAATGGCTGGGGGTCCGTTTCCAAGGGACCTCACATCCTCCTCTGGTCTCCAGAGGCACTTGCATATAGAAGTTTGATTTTTATTGTATATATGAGTGTTTGCCAGCATGTATGTATGTATGTATGTATGTGTGTATGTGTGTATGTGTGTATGTGTGTATGTGTGTATGTGTGCATGTGTGCATGTGTGCATGTGTGTATGTATGTACACCACATGAGTACAGTGCTGGCAGAGACCAGAGGAAGGCACTGATCTTTTGGAATTGGAGTTTCCATATTAGTACTGGGAACTGAATGTGAGTTCTCTGCGGGTGCCACGTGCTCTTGACTGCTGAGCTGTCTCTGACTACTTTATCTCAGCTCGGAATCCAATCCTATGATCAGGGTCCTTTATTGGCCTCCAGTGACTCTTGACCTCTGGCCTCCACAGCTACACCTTCAACAAAGTGCATGGCAACAGCGACCTCTACTGGAAGGCACAGCGCTACAGCCTCATCCGGGAATTCCATTCGCGGCCTGCCCTGGCCCCACCACTCATCATCATCTCTCACGTGCGCCTCCTCATCAAGTGGCTGCGCAGGTGCAGGTGTCGTAGGGCTAACTTGCCCGCCTCCCCAGTCTTCGAGCACTTCCGTGAGAATGGAGCTTGGTCTGCAAGGGAGTTTGACTGGGCGGGGGTCGGGGAGCGTTAGGGAGGGGAGAAGAAAGGCCTGTGAGTGGGGCTTGGGGGCGGGGGTGTGTGTTTCAGGGTCTGCGCCTATCTGCGGACGAGGCATGAGGAATTAGGAATTTGGTGGCTTTGGGGAGGGGACAAGTTCCCAAATGGGCCTGCTCTTTGATTCCTGAGACTTGGCCCTGCAGGTGTCTCTCTCTCTAAGGAAGCGGAGCGGAAGCTGCTGACTTGGGAGTCTGTGCACAAAGAGAACTTCCTATTGGCACTAGCTCGCGACAAGCGAGACAGTGACTCGGAGCGGCTGAAACGCACGTCTCAGAAGTGAGGCAGGGACCTGGTATGGGCAGGATCTGCAGGTGGGATGTTGTGTCTTCAGCTGGGAGAAATGCTCTCTCTTTTTAGGGTGGACACTGCACTGAAGCAGTTGGGACAGATCAGAGAGTATGATCGGCGCCTGAGGGGGCTGGAGAGAGAGGTGAGGACTTGGGCGCGGCAGGGCAGGAGCTGGCAGCACTGGGACCACCTGCTTCCCTGCTCCCTCGACTTACTCATGTCTTCCCAGGTCCAACACTGTTCTCGGGTCCTGACTTGGATGGCCGAGGCCCTAAGCCACTCTGCCTTGCTGCCTCCAGGAGGGCCACCCCCTCCAACCCCGCCTGGGTCCAAAGGTCAGTGTGGTCCTGGGCTTCTGCAAGACATCCTGGTGTGCCTTCCCGTTGTTCCTTGCTTGGTCTGCTGAAGGCTCTGTTGACTGCTTGTGTGGGGATGTGCGTAGCTGGCGTGAGTGTGCAATGCATGTGGAGGCTAGGGTTGATGTCTGCCCTCTCTCCCCCTCCTGCCCCCCCCCCCCCATTCTTTGAAACGGGACCTATCCCTGGTCCCAGGGGTCTCCAGTTGGCTCTGGGAAACCCATCTGTATCTGCCCCGCTTCCCTGGCTTTTGAAGTGGGTCCTGTATTCACCCTAGGGTGCCAGTGTCTCCCCTGTCCTTTTTTGTTAACATAGGTGCCCCCCCCCCTTTTTTTTACATGAGTGCTGTGTGCTTGTTCTGGTTTCATATCTCTTGCTAGGATAAAATACCGACCAAGAGCAACTTAGGGGGTGAAGGATTTATTTGGCTTATACTTCCAGGTTACAGTCCGTCAGTAAGGGAAGCAGGGAGAGAACATGGACGTTCTCACCTATAACCAGAAAGCTCACAGCCAAAGACATGCAGCAGAAGCCACAGAACAACGCGCTGTTCGCTGGACCACAGCGCCTTCCATTCAGCCAGCTTCAGCATACAGTTCAGGACTCCTCACCCCAGGAAATGGGATTGTCCACAGTGGGCTGGGCCTTCCTACACCAGTTGGCAATAGAGATAATCCCTCACAGACATGCCCACAGGTCAATTTGATCTAAACAATTGAGGCTCTTCCTCTCAAACGGCTCTAGGCTGCATCAGGTTAACAGAGCTAACCAGGGCAGAGTCCGAGCTCAGGCCTCATGCTTGCATGATAGGCGCTTTGCCCACTGAATATGTCCCCCACACTGCTTCTTTTTGCTACTCTCATTTCCTGGTACTCATCACCTGCTGTCTTCTCTGTCTCTTCCAGACTGAGTGTTCCTGGTGGATGTCTGGGTGTTTGCATCCAGAGAGGGCTCATTCTTAGAGCTGGGTCCAGTCTGCCTCAAGCCACACCACTGGTGGCCTTGTCCTCACCACGGACCCCATGCTCATGGGTTGTTGTCCCAACAAACTGCGAGTATCACCGTAGGGACCCACTTCCAGGAGCAGCTTCACCTTGGGTGGATCAAGCTCTAAGATGACAATGTTGGCCCCTTTGTGGGCCCAGCCACAAAGCAGAGGAGGCCAAAGGGTCCTGGGGTGCAGGAACCACAGACTCTGTGCACAACCTCCCCACAATGGGGAAATAAAGCCATTTGATGAGAGTTATAGCACATGCGTGGCTCGTGTGGAACAGGTGGGTGAAGATGTTGGGAGTCTGTCCTTCCACCAGACCACTACAGTTGCTGACTTAGACCAGAGTCTCTTGGACAGACCTCT
>JADRCD010196757.1:8382-27561 GCA_019843815.1 Montemys delectorum | reverse complement strand
AAAACCCCCAAACTCATGGTTTAATTTCCTACTACTGTGCTTTGGTCAGTTTTGCTCTTTCTATGTACAACCATTATAGCTGAAATCTGTGAGGTCTTGGTTTCTTGTGAATAATGCTGTGGGAATGTGCTATCTTCTTTTCTTTTTTTTTTTTTTTTTTTTCTTTCCTTTTCTTTTCTTTTCTTTTCTTTTTGGTTTGTTTTTCGAGACAGGATTTCTCTGTGTAGCCCTGGCTGTCCTAGAACTCACTCTGTAGACCAGGCTGGCCTCAAACTCAGAAATCCATCTGCCCCTGCCTCCCAAGTGCTGAGATTAAAGACATGTGCCATGACTGCCCAGCCCGCTGTCTTATTTTCTTTAAGTATTTAAAATATCACCTTTGAGATGTAGAAACTAGATGTGCTCATGCTAATATAAGTGTACCACACTACCCAGAGCATAGGTCTAGAACATCATTTCTCTAGTTCTACTTTATTGTCCTACACACATTCTAAACCCTGTGCAATTACATCAAAACAGGCACTGACTCATTAAAGAAAAAAAAAAACAACCATGTAATATTCATATAAATATGGAATGTACCTGCTTTAAAGGAGGTTCAGAAATTACTGAGAAATAATGATAGCTGCATTATTAGATAGATATGTGTTGTCTTACTCTAAAGCTTATAGTAAGTTCTTCATGTGTCCATAGAGCTCTGAGAACCTAAGGCAGGCATTGAGCTCCTGACTCTTACAGTCACTTGTTGCTGTTTAACTCATGTTAAACAAGACCAGTGTCATTAACTTAACAAGACAGTTATCATAATGATCAGACCTTTGAACTCTGCACACAGCCTGCTACACAGTCTATGGGGTGCTTTGTTACCTGGATGATGGAGGTACAACTCCCTGGGATGGTTTATAAAAGGACTGTAATGTAAGGGCCAAGTCAGCACATTATTGCTGATAAAAGCTTTGATGGCATTCCAGGATAAAATTCTATATTGTTAAAAACTGTCTTTTTAAATTTCAGTATGCTATGTTTCCCAAAACTGTTACTTAATTTTCTAGCTTACTTTGTTCTCACATGACTCACAAGTCCCCATGAGTTACATGACAATAAATCTTATATTATATCATTCATGTCCAGAGTACCCATATATGAGAACTGGCAATTTTGGAATAAAGAATAGTTTATAGACTTAATGTGACATAGAAAGTGAACTAACCCAGCACCAGAAAATGACAATGAAAATAAGAAATAGTAGTGAGATTAGGTGTAAATTTTTCTTTATTTGTCCTTGTTTATTTGTTTGTTTGTTTGACCTTGGGTTATGACCATCTCTAGCACATACTGAGTCTACTAGAAAATCAGACTGTTAGTGGTGTTTAACACTTTTATGCAGATTAAATAATAGACCTGTGTTATTGGCAAAGGATTAGCATCCTTTCCTTTATTTTCCTATAGGAGAGATACAAGTAAATTGCTATGAGGATTCAAAGGAGTTATTATGCTCATTTTTCCAAAAACAATATATGGATCAAGAGAGTATTAAGCCATTACATGACTTGTCAAGTTCACATAGCTAGTAAACAATGAGCTTGGGCTTATTTTGAGCTTCCCCAAGTACTAGATGATTGCCATTACAAGTATGTCCCGTGGCCTCTGTATTCCCAGATTTGGAGTTTGGAACATGCTAGATCTGAGTATCTGTTTCACTATCCAATAAAGAAGAGCTATCCATTTTTTTTTCTGTCGGCAATACAAACTGAGGGCTTAGAGATTTGAAAGGCCATTCAACTATCTCAAGAGATGAGTGCTACCTCCAAAGAGGACCCTTGAGGAAGGGCCTGAAATTTTAATTCAAGTAAAATTATAAGCTCATTTGCCCTCGGCATGGCTCACATATTTCTAATTAGAATTCTCATGACATGAGTTTAGTAGCCATGGAATTCATATAGAACATAATTATTATTATTTTGCATAATGAAATACATCAACCTCTATGGAAATTAAAGTAACTAATCATATCTTATCAGTGACACTCAAATGCCATCATATTGCCACTGAATGTTAGTTCTGTGCTGGCCCATTACAGATCAATGTTACCTTGATCTGACAGTCGGCAGCCAGATAGGTTTCAAGGAAGGAGACATTAAAAGGTATTCATGCACTGAGTTGCAGTTTTTAAACTGGCAATCAAAATACATAGTATACCAGAGGACCATGGACAGTACTCAAGGCAAGAAAATAATGAGCACAAACCACACATGAAAAGACAGTAATTTTCTACATGATAGCTCCCCACAGATTGTTTTCCAAGGTAGATCTGCTCAGTGAAGTGGAAGCCAGGATACGTTCAGCCTCCCTGACATCTAGTGTTTCTGCTGGCGCTAGACCTAAAACATACTCACTATGTTAGGAATGGAATACCTTCACATGGTACTTAACACATCCTAGGTTTGAGTAGAAATATCTCAGGAATGTATGTATTTCTTGCATTTATATTTTAATCCATAATAAAAATGAAACTTAAACTACGCATTAGTTATTCTTTAATGCAGTCAATGTATTGCCAACAGAATGGGTTCTAGGAACTGCTTGAGTTTAGTATAAAAACAAAGACAAAATCAGTCTCTGTGCTAGTGAGACCCTCTTCTGATCTAGACCATTACCATCAACACTCCCACATTCTTAAAGCTCTGGTGCAGTAAGACTATGCTGTGCCATCATAATCTCTAATCAGCTAAGTGATTTGATAAAGGTACCAGTCTAAAACAAAACAAAGCACTGGGCATAAATAACAGGCTTTGCTGACACACCAAAGCAAAGATCTCTTGTGCCAAAAGAAAGCTCCACTTTAAAAAATATCATCCGTGAAATTCTGTAGTTACTAAAGCAAACAGAGAAAACCCTCATGCCTGACATACCCAAAGAGCATTACGGAGTTTTCAAAACACACTTCATGTAATATTAGCTTTATACTCTTTTGAAGCATCATTGGAATTTCAGTACAAATTTAACATACTTTCAAAGAAAGAAAAAGGGACAAAGGGAGCATTTTTTCTTAAACCTGACACAAGCCAAGTATCTTTTTTTTTTTTAAAAAAAAAAAAATCTTATAGTTTTGCAGTTTAAACAATGATGAATTAAGTGACTTAGAGAAATTAGATGGCAAATCTGGGCTTGAATGTGATGTGCAAGCACTAAATGCAGGGAAGTTCAAATATATTGTGGGAGTGCTGCTTGAGGCCACAGAGCACTAAGCATCTCAGCTATACTGGTAATTTATACTCTAGTGATCTGCCAATACAGACACATAAATATGTTTCTTGCTTATTTCTTAGTAGTTTGCTTAAGTACTAAGTTCTCTTTTTCAAAGAGTTTACCATTTTTCCAAAGATAATTCAGTACTTAGGAGCTTGAATTAATGAATCTTACATCTGATGCTGATCTTTACTCTCTGACAAGAGAGAAGTAATTTAAGTTCTTTTAACGTTAGTTTTCTCTTCTATGAGATGGACTCATAATGCCTGCCTCATGAGACTGTGGGATAGTCACACCTGCCTCATGATCTGTCATGAGACTGTGGTATAGGAACACCTGCCTTATGAGATTGTGGGATAGTAACACCTGCCTCATGAGATTGTGGAAAGAATAAAATGAAGTCTTTAATATCTAAAATGATATCAGATAATGACAGGCCAGATCAAATAGATTTAATTAGCAAGAGCAGAGTGGAACATGAAGACAAATTTGAAAAAAGTATAAAAACACCAGACTGGTCAGCATCCTAAACCACAATGGTTATTCTGAAAAGATGAAAAAGCATGAGCTTAGCATGGAGATTGCAAGTGGGAGGCTCTGTGAGCACAGACTCACAGCCCTGCTTCCTACACTGCTTGCTACACTAAACAGAAATGAACTTGCCCCGTTATTAGATGAAAATGCTTTGCAAGCTCTAGAATAGAGCAAAGATGAACAGGTTTGTTTAAGCATTTTAGCTCAGCACTAAACAAAATCATTTGCAAATCAAAGTAAATACTTCCTTTTCAAATAACATCTCCTTTCTCTTTAGTTTCTCTGAATGTTCTTTTCACCTACATGCACACATGTCCATGAGTATGAGTTCACATGTACATAGCGAGAGAGAGAGAGACTTACATTAAACCTGAGTGTTTTAACATCCTGCGTATCTGGCAAAGGGTAAAATGGAATAAATACAAGAGTTCTATCAGTTCAACTTAAATTAAGTGTCTGGTTCTCAAAAGCTATTGATCACAGGCAAGTTTTTAGGTCATTTATTTGTCTGTTCATTTGCTTGCAATCACTACAGATGATGCATCTGGTGAATGTGGCCATATTTTCTGTAGGATGTGGCGATGGATGCAGACAATGTCCTTGGCTTAAAAGAGACTGACATAACACACAGATAAAAATAATAAAAAGAATCAGATTGTGATAAAAGATATAAAATAAATATGATCATGGGGTTCAGTGATTTAGAGGGTGGTTATAAAAACATATTGCAGGGAGAACACTGTGCTGGCAGCTCATTTCCTTCCAGATTAGCTAGCTGGAAAGTATAACTGACAGCTCCCACCCAGACGCACAGTGGTTTCTATTCACCCAGATGACGATGCCTCAGCCACAGCCATCAGACTTTAAAAAGTATAAAACAATTAAAAATTAAAAAGGAAAAGAAATGGGTTAAATTAATGAGGGAAGCAACATATTTGGAAGGCAGAAAAATGAAAAGCTTGAGAGTTAATTCAAACATGGCACCAACAGGTAAGTGCTTGCCTGGTGTCCTGAGAGAGCAAGCCTGCTGATGCCTGGAAAGAGCATTCTGGCTTCTGTGTTCTTACAGCTTCAAAGGATGGAGTACTTTGCTCAGGGAACAAGAAGGTTGAAACCATATGCAAGTCTAAATTCTCTCCCACTTCAGTGAGATTCAAGGTCCAGGATATAATGGAACAAGAAAGCAGATTCACAGTTAAAAGCCTCATATTGAGTACATTTACTTTGAGTAAATTTTCCAGATAGAAGGAAAGCCTCCCTTATTAATTATTCCAAGGTCGTTTTCCATGTCCAAGAGGATATTTTAAGCAATTTACGCCTTTATTATAGAGGACGCTATAAAAAAAAAAAAAAAAACCTCACATCCGTACAGTATGTTGACTCACAGTTGATTTTGCTAATATGACTTCAGACAATGAATTTTGAAAGTGCATTCACCCGTAACTTGAACACAGTTTTCTTCAATGTTCAGCCCTTAATAGATTTCCCACAGAGGATAAAAATAGTAGACTGTATAAATAATATTCATAAATCTTCCATATTTACCACTTAGTCATTCCAATACAAAACCAATAATCTCTTAGTTTAAAAATCATCTTTTAAGTATTTATTCACAAAAAAGTCAAGCAAATAAAATGTATCTATTTTCCCTATAGATTCATGTTTACATGAGAAATGGTGAAATGCCTGGAAATAGAGAATCTGCACATGAAACAGGTTGTGAGCTAATTGTTAAAACTAAGTGACCGGAATGGAAACCTCAGCATATGACTCTTTGCCCCATGGATAATAAGGAATTTATGTTCCCACCTGTTGAAGAGATCTACAAATAGTTTATTGAGACAATTGAAAGTTTCTGAGAAACAGCTTAATATATGTAAACTTTCCAATATAACTTAAATATAATGTGCTTAGCACTTATAGCTATACAATTTGAATTTATATTCTCAAAATCACTTGCTACATGGGGTTGGATAACAGAAGTCGGGGACATAAAATGTGTGTCAACAGAATAAGTTTTCTAGACACACGATGCTAAACTTAATAAGAAAAATCAAACACATCATGAATTTAAGGCATTCCTGACATGTGTGGCGTGGAATACATTAGTTACTGAGCTTGCCATCACATCATGCAACAGTAACAAGCACTCCCAGAGACTCAGTGTCTTTGACCTGGGACCATTTTACGGTTATGAGTCACAGTGTCTAACAGTCTATGATGTTTGTTTCACTCATAGAAACACAATAGTTTAATAACAGAAAATAAAGACTTTTAATAGACACTTCCCACCCCTGTTCCACTACATATAAATTTTATATTCATATAGACTTTGATTGTTTTGCTACAAAGTTTGTTTTTAAATTTTTATGTTTCAGTTGCATAAACAATAATTTTTCATTGAGAATAGGACAGAAGTTTTAGCATCTTCTACAAGGACCATAAATAACCTTGGACTATTTTGTCCTTTGTGTTTATGTAAAATGGACATTCTCAGCTATATTATAAAATCAGAATATTGGCTTAGCATTTAAAAACATTGATGATGTTATATGTCCTACAGTATCTAATACTCACATTAAATTTAATACTTCATATGAAAATAAATCAGCATATCTATGTTTTAGGATGTGATTTCCCTTTCATCTTCAATACAATGTAAAATTATATATATATGTATATCTCGATTTATTTAAAAATAAATTGCATCATTTATTATCAATAAACTTTTATTTGTATTTATCTTTATAAACTTGTATATGGATGATCCCGTAAACATTTCTGAGGCAAAAGAGGTCATGATTGAAAGTAGTATTAAAGAAGTACCTTCTAAAATAACCTTAGATCTAAAATTATGTTTAATGGCATAATTACCTGGCTAAGTCATTGTAAAAAGTACTCTCATGTGGAGAAATAAATAATACAATAGAAACTTCATTATACAAAGCATAAAGTAAAATATGTCTTTTTAATTTTTAATCATATTGATGCCCCTTTCACTACTTATTTCTGTCCCTCACCAGTTCTGTGACCTCTAGCGACTTGGTTTCACTTCACAGTTTCATCTGTAGTAAATTGGGACCATTAAAGCACTACATTAAAATTATTTTCTCATGATTATTTGAACATTTCCAGGGCTGTTCACTTATGTGTATGGAACTCACCAAATTACTCAGCTTGCAAAGAAACTTCCTGTTAGAACTGGGATCACAAAAAAGGATAATAGGGAAAAGAGAAGAAAAGAAACTAAAACCTCCTATCTGGAAACCTGATATTAATGCAAGCATGGTATAACATCTCTGAAGAGAATTCTCTTCGCAGGGAACGGTCAGGGATAAATGCCTAATGGAGTCACTGAACTAAGCAAAACTGACCAAGTTTGTTGAAACTGGAGTTCCTGCTCTAGTAAGTCCTAACTATTTTTATTTGAAGTTTTAGTTCAAACCATGACTTAACAGACAGGAGTGACCCTGGTACAGAGCAAAGGAGGATTTGCAGAGAAAGTCAGAGCCAGATAGAAATGACTTTCTATGTGAGAGAGCTTCTGGGGTACTCTCTCTCAGTAAGCAGAGAATCTGCTCAAACAACGTGGCTTATTCATCTTTGAGTTCCATATACTATTTTATATGGTTGTCTCAGGAACAAAGGAGTCAACAGGTGAAGACATATCATCAATTCCCCTGAATTTATATCCTGGGAAAGGTTGGTGAGGAGAACACATGAGTGAAGAGTATGTGGAGCAGATGCATGTAATACCAGTCAAAGAAGACCACAAGGCTTTTGTAGGACCAGCTAGACTTGCCCGTGTGACTCTTAGGAGCAAATCTTCTGGATTTCCTGGATTGTGTAGGAACAGATGAGATGAGAGTGTAGCCAAGGCACACTCCTCCCCAACAAAACAATCTGTCTTTGTCTCACTTTCTACCTCTAGGACTAGACTGTCTGCTATGTTGAAGTGATAGATGGTCCTGAAGAAAAAAAAAAATCTGACTCATCAGGTTCAAGAGTATTTGTCTTACAGCTTTAACAAAACCTCAGACATACTCAAAAAGGGACATCATGAAGAAATTGAAATATGATCCTATAAGCTTAACTACATCTTTCTTTTCATAACTTAGGTTTGGAAGGGAGTTTCCAATTCTTTGATACTTCACTTCTGATTCTTTCTTAGCAGCCTGAGATCAGGAAATGGCTAGTTTGTCTTACCATGTACTTTGATGTATCTGAGTGTGACTCTAAAAATAAGTTAATACCTGTAATACACAGGTGGGTATTCTGCAAACACAAGGCCAATATTATCTTTGAAAATGGTAAAAAAATACAGCTGCCAGCATTTGCCAAGACTTATTACACCGCAGAATCTCTTCTGTGCTCTCATGTTATTTAATTTAGTATGTTTATTGTGTCACTTTTACATGGGGCAATTGAGGTTAATATATACACAATAAAGCACATTTAAATCACGTTTTTAACTTGTTTTTTTGTTATTGTTGTTTGGTTTGGTTTGGTTTGGTTTTGTGTGTGTGTGTGTGTGTGTGTGTGTGTGTGTGTGTGTGTGTGTGCCATCGAGGTCTACATCTTTCTACCACCTTGTACTCTGCAGAGGGAAGGGAGCGGTTATTTCAATACTTCTTTCCATCAAGCAAATTATAGACATGATTACAATGTCAAATTTTACCTAACAACTAAATGTTTAGCCTATTAAAACCCGTTGTGGGCATTATTAATTCTCAATTATTAATGAAATCCTTTTTATTATCAAACACTGTTATGACTAGATATTTTAGTTGCACAAATGAAACCTCATTACTTATTTATCAAAGACACAATTTAAGCTGTACTTCAAAGGGAAAAACCTGAGATTATGTGGACATAATTGCCAACATTCTTTTTAATCTTTACAGTTTTCTATTCTTAAGACTCAGACTTGATTTAATTAGTCAGAACCTCTGCAGTATTTTTCCAGGGTTTTAAGCCAATATTTTGCAACGCCACTTTTAGTACTGAAGTCTTTCCAGAGCATTGCCTCTCACTAGAAATCTAAGTGTTGACCCAAAAGATTCCCTGTGAAGTGTAGAAGCTGAGATTTTGAATTCACAAGCTAAATGGTCTATGCAATAATGTCCGCAGCAGCATCTACAGGTTAACTCTAACATGTGATTGTTCTTAGACTGAGTGAATAATCCATTTGCAGGTGAACTTAAACTGAGCTCCTCCTTAATACAAGCCATATAGATCTGTCTTTGATACCGTGCAGTGTCATGGATAGCATGCTTGATGTCCATCTTCCATGTTCTATGATACTGAATTAGTAAACAATATCAGTAGACAGGAACCTAGGACTTGGATTCAGGAGACTTGGACTCTATGTGTTGTCACACTTGGATCTAGAACTAATTTTGGGGGTGCCTTAAAATTGAAGGGTCTCCTTACATAGTGCAGGATGTGTCAAACTCATGTCTATCTTGCCTTCACCTCCCAACTCGTGGGATTGCAGATGGGCATTACCACCACCCTCAGCTTTCTGGGTATCTGTCTTCATGACAGTTTTCTGTACCTTGGCTATAAGCAGAGTGAATTGAGTCCTGTTTGCTGCATGCAATTAGTACTCATGCATCAAGGAAACAAAGTTAAGTAATGCCTTTCCTGAAACTTGATATACGATATCAATCAAAAGTACTGTTTTGTAATCTCATGCTAAACCTACCTATCACTGTAACAAGCACATAGACTATATGTAATATGCTGTGTGTTTTCACAAGAATAATACAGTACAGGTACTGCTATTGTTTTGAATCTATGCAACCTAAAGCTTGGTAAGGATAATAACATAGTTAACACTTCAAACTCAGTCAAATTTCTGAAGTTATTCAGAGACACTTAATTTGAATTAAAGCTGTATTGATCAGTGGTTAGGGAGCTATGAGCATGTCTTCAACTTTTACTCCACATTAGAACCTTAATTTTCAAAACAACATTCATTATAGGTTATAAATAGCATTACATATTCCTATAATACTTTAATATGCTCACTAATAAATTCGCATTCATTATTATGCTTACTACCATTTAATATTAGCACTAGTACAGAGAAATGTAAAGAAATTTTCTTCAGATGTGATGCAAAACAGCTTGTTAAAAACTACTAGTGGAGGCCAGACGTTGTGTTTTTGCATAGATTACAGCTGTGTTTGTACAGCCTGTGTTTCATCTTTGGGAAAGAAAGAAGCTTCTGGTCCTATTTTTCAGAATATAATGCAGGTAGAGAATTTAAAGTGTGTACCAATCCCATATAATTTGATTTAATATTTACAAAAGGGTTGTTAAAAGCTTCTGCTAGGTAGAATAATAGTCTCCCCAACTAGCCACATTCCAATTTCTGAAATGTGTAAATATGTTGCCTTACATCATAGTAGTAACTTGCAGATATTGCTAGATTAGGGACACTTATTTGAGATGGTTTAGGGGATTATTCAGCTGGACCTGAGGTAATCATAGGAGTTCTTAAAAATAGTCAGAAAAGGACGCAGGAGGACAAAAGGTGAGCAAGAGAGGAAGTGCAAGATGCCATGTTTCAGAAATAAGATGAAAAATGATCTACCTCTGGGTAGAGAGGTAGAAAAATAGTCCAGCAAGTAAGAAATGTTGTAAGAGCTTTCTTAAGAAACTAGAAAAGACAATGAACCCAACTTCTCTCTGAGTCATAAAGGCCATTTATGCCTTGATGTTAGTCCAGTGAAACTTACTATATATTACTAATTTTCACCCATAAGACAGTAAATCTGTGCTGTTTCAAGCCAGTGAGCTTGATGAAACTTCTTATACCCTCAACGTGTAACAGATAAAAGGACAGTGGGTAGTACACAGTGAATAGAATAATATATGTAGTGCCCAAATGGAATAGAGGAAATAAAAACAGAAGAATACATTGCAGTATCAATCACAGTCCCAGAGGGGATAATATACCTGGAGATCACAGGCAATCTTTTTGTGCTCTCTGCCAATGTAGCCTTCCTTACTGCAGCCAGCCAGCCATGGCTTTAAGGTGTTAGTGACTAAGGTCATGCTATTGCTTTATTATTCATTTTTGTTCCTCTCATAATCCTTTGGGTGATAATCTGGCTGCTCAAACAGACATTTCTACAGGACAGTCTGGATGAATAGCCAAGGGAGCTTTCTCTTTTCTCAGGAGAGTTAGCCCTCATCTCAGACTAATCACTAGCTTGAGGATTTGTGTTCTCCTTCACTCACATAAGCAGTGAGTGTCCATCCAGCCCATCATCAGTGTCAGTACAGTATTAGCACCTTACTAATAAGACACACCTACTACCTCCAAATAACTCTCAGTCTAGTAACATAATTAGGATGAAGATTCATAAATAATTCAGTGTGATAAATATTAAAATAGAAGTCAAATGAAAATGCCAAGTACTATGCCAAAGTACTATGAAAATGCCAAGAAGATAGGTAGTCTAATTTTGAGGGGATATATAGAGGCTCTTAAGAGTGTGAAAATTCAGATTTAAAATATTTTTGTTTTCATTACTCAATAGACTAAGCCTGATCAATTTGGGATGTAGAACAAGTGAATTCTTGTTTTCTATCAAGTTTGGTTGTAGATCCTAAGAAGTGATAATGTAGGATGCTGGCTGGTATAGCCATCTTCTTTGACATTGTGATATATTTTTCTATTTCTTGACTCTTCTATCCTTTTCTTAACTGAAATCAAAGTGAATTTTATAGTCTATATCCTAGGAGATATTCATTTTTCATCAAGGAAAGAATTCAAAGCAAGTCATGTGAGCCCAAAAGAACATGCATGGTATATACTCACTAATAAATGGATATTAGCCAAAAGTATAGAATGAATACCTAGAATACAGTCCACAGAACTCAAGAATGTTAACAAGCAGAAGGGCCCAAGTGAGGAAATTCAATCCCACTTGGGAGGGAAAAGAAAACAATTACGGGTGGAAGAGGGAGGGCAAGGAAAAAAAGGTGAACATGATCAGGTATAGGGGGGCGGGACAGGAGAGAAGCCGTGAGGACCAGCAGAATAAAGTATGCAACCTCAAGGGGTGGAAGATAGGGGACCTCTAGAAAGCATCAGAGGCCCGGGAAGTGAAAGACTCTCAGGACTCAAAGGACTGGACCTTAGATGAAATGCCCAACAGTGGAACAGGGGAACTTCCACCTCCAGTAGAGGGCATCAATTGGAGAGATGTGGTTGCCATCCCACAGTCAAAAAGTCTGATCCAAAATTGTTCCTGTCTAAAAGAACAACAGAGACAAAAATGAAGAAGAGACTGAGGGAAAGGAGGCCTAGTGACAGACCCAACTTGGGACCCATCTCCAGGCGAGGCTCCAAGGACTGACACTATTACTGATGCAGGGGTGTGTTTACAGACAGGAGCCTAGCATGGCTGTCTTTCGAGAGGCCCAGAAAGCAACTTACTGAAACAGAAGCAGATACTTACATTCAACCATTGGACTGAAGTTGGGGACCCCTGTGGTTGAATTAGGGAAAGGTTGGAAGAGCCTGAGGAGGAGGGAAACCCCATAGGAAGACCAACAGTCTCAACTAACCCAAACCCCTGAGATCTCTCAGACCAGGCAGCATGCACAAGCTAGTCTGAGGGCCACAATACATATACAGCAGAGAACTGCCTGGTCTGGTCTCAGTGAGACTTGAGGTTCTAGGGAGTAGGAGGCCTGTGGGGGTCAGGATATCCTATTGAAAACAGGCGTGAGGAGGAATGGGATAAGGAACTGTTGGAGGGTGGACCCAGGGAGGGGGCAGCACTGGACAGTAAAAACAATAAAAGTAATAAAAATTATGAATATTGAAAAAACTTTAAAGCCTTTAAATAAATGCAAAGATATTTGAAAAAATATCCAAAGAAGTCACATGATTTTAAAATGTTTCCTATGGCACTAAATGAATTAATTTCAATAAATCATTATCCTTGGAATTTTCACAATCACTGTTATAAAACTAGATTTCTCTTTTATTAGAAATGACTATATTTTTATCTAAAGACCTCAAGTAAAATTCACTCAAAGTGATTGGTACAAGATAAGAACCGAAATACTTGGCTGGAAATTTTGAAACCAATTTGGTTTATAAAACAATCTCAGATCTATAAATGTGAAGTATGATTAGATTATGCTTTTCTACTCTCGTTTATGCTGAGCACACAAATTGACAATATTTGATATCTGTTATGTAGACATAAATAGCCTATTCTCTATAAAGCAGCCAAAGAAACACTTTTCAAATGATAAATGACATCATCTTACTCCACTGTTCACAATCCTCCACTTGCTTTTCATCTCATTATGAAGTCACGTCTTTTTTTGTTCACATAAGATAAAAAGTGAATATTCACAAAATACTGTTGAAGTTTGTAAAAAAAAAAAAAGTGGCATATATTACAATATACTAGTACTAGGGTGATTAATCTTCAATAAAATGCTGTTCATGGTGAAAGAAAAAATAAGTAGATAACAACAGGACAGTATTAAATATCTCAGTTTAAGTCAATGTAAATCAGATACAACAGAACTGTTGCACATATGAACTCACAGAGACAGTGACAGCATGCACAAGGAATTAACAGGTTCAAGCCAGATGAGTCTCAGTGCTGAGAGAAGTGGACATGGGATTCCATCCCTAATCAAGAAGCCATCTCCGGTTGACAGCTGCATGAAATCACATCTTTATTCCAGTTTATAATATACATGGAAACTTATGGTCCACCCACCTCAGTCTCCTCAGTATCAGTCTAACCTCACTTTCTACTACACCATAGATTGATCAGTTGTCACACAGCCCTTTTGATGTCTTTGACTTGTAAGCAAGGCTCAGCCACAGGGCCTTTGCAAAAACTGATGTCTTCATTGGGATTATTTCCCCCAATGCATACATGGATGACATCCTTATTTCTTTTAGGCTTTTGTTCAAGCACCATCTTAAGAAAAGTTTTTCTTGTCTTCATACCTATATAGTCTTGAGCTTTCATGCTTCTCATTACAATTTCCTTCTATTATCTCTCAGCTTTTCTTTGATTCTCCATAACACTTAGCATATCCTAACTTATGATTGTACACTTCTTTCCTGCTTATTTCCACAGGGTTATGAATATTGTAAAGAAAGGAACTTGTCCTGTTGAATTCACTGTTGTATCTTTAATGCATTCATTTGTGCCTGACACAAAACAGATACCAGATAAATGTTTGCTGTCAGCTAAATATTTACATATAGATAACATGGAATTTTATAAATTCATTGTTGTACATCTTTTATTACACTTGCATATTGCTAGAAATTCAAGTAGAATCTAAAACAAGCAGTTCAGTCAGTACTACTTTGTTAATCAAACAATAATGAGATAATGAGACGTGGTATCTTGTATAAGGTAAAGCAGCCACCATGGAAGTCCAAAACGTTTTATTTCTGTGCTGACAGTGAAAGGAAAAACTACCATTTCATGTGTGGTGACTATGTGTCTATTACGACACTAGAGTAGAACTTAAAAATGTTTTATATAATATCCAATAATTCTCAAGACCATATTTGCTAGATTCATAAAAGTGAAGCTGAATTCATAAATAACATCTTGTTTAATCATCCTATCAATAAATGAAAGTGTAGCAGGAGGTTTGGCTACTCTGCTTTGAGCTCCTAGTGAGTCACAGGTATTCAACTGCCCAGAAGCTATCTCAGATCTGTGAATGAAAGAAACACACACATTAGCTCATTTTTAACTTGCCTTACTGGTTCAATGGCTGAGCTCTTCAAAGCCTCCCATGGCTATTATGCCCTTACCTATACTCCTTGCTCAACACCTCTAAATCTTCCCTCAACTTAGTTGCCTGGTTACCTTCTGTGAAGCCCATTGATCTTACTGTCCAAGATGCTTTTTGGCTGCCTTTCTGTGGGCTGCATTTCCTTTCTGTCTATATTTTGGAAGATCTCCCATGTAGCTCTGAGTCTGTTCTGTCTCTCTCCCCCAAGTATCTTGATTCTCCTCATCTTCTATACTAGCTTGAAGGAAACTGGAAGTACTGTCTCTTTATTTCTGCCCAGCCATTGGCCTCTGGCATCTTTGCTGATTGATCAAAAACCAGCTGGGGACAAGGACCTTAATGTATTGAAACACAGATTCCTGATCAAAGCATCAGAATCACCTCCCTACATGAAGGAATTAGAAATTCCTGAGAGTTTTGATTACTAAGGGAGAAAATCACATGCTTGTGATCAGTTTGGGATGAAGACTCCATCTCAAAACAAAACAAAATAAAATAAAATAAAAAGCAAGGCAGAGGATGTACATAGAGAATAGTAGGATTCTTTCTACGCCTTAGGGCATTTCTAAGACCTTATGGTAAACAGTTACAAGAATTCAAAATAAAAATGTAAACTGGTTATCTAACTATAAAGAAATTATATACTCCAAAACTCTGTTTACTCATCTATAAAATGAGAAATCTGTAAAATAGTACTAAATTCAATGAACTGTTGTAAAGATTTATTTCCAAATGTAGGTAATATGTAAATTGGGACATATAGGACACTCCTTCAAACCTAGTGGTCCTTATTACCCACCATGAAGGCACTGAGCACTCACTTATATCAGAAAGACATCTTTCCCTATCTATAGCCCTCATAGTAGAAATTCTATTGACACTGAATTCATTATTAAAGAGGAAAAATAATTAATGCTCACACCATTGACCACAAGCAACAAAATTTTGTATTTTATGAAGTGTTCTCTTAGTCATATTGTACTTCTTCAGTGTTGGCACAGTGAAATAATCCAACTGTGTCTTCTTTAAATCTTTTTAAAAATTAAAATATAATTTCATTGTTCCCCCTTTTTTCTTTTCTTCCTTGAACCCTTCCAATATATCACTGTCCTCCAAGCTTGTTCTCTCTCAAATTTAAAGTCTCTATTTGTTTTGTTGTTGTGACAAAATAAATAAACGGAGCTCAGTCTGTGTAAAGTTACTTTTGTTTGTACAGATTCAGGACTAACTACTTGGTGTTGGATAACAAATTAAGGGCTTCATCCCTGGGGAAGACTATTTCTCTCACTCTCAGCTTTTCTTAGTTATTTGTAGTTCTTTGTCCAGAGTTTTGACCGAATGAGATCTTGGAGGAAAAACTACAAGAGCCACTTTACTAAACCAACATTATTCCTAACTACATTCTAAGTATTTATCTTTCTATGCATACATCAGTATAGGTTTCAACCTTCCTTAAAGAAATGGCCTACTTGAAATAAGGAGAGATCATTATAGAAAGCCATAAAGCACCAAAGTGGAAACAAGAAACACATGGTGTCTTGAGCAATATGTTGTCCACACAACTCTTGTACCTAAGGCTTGAGTATTATTTAGGAAGAGGTGGTAGCCAGAGAAACAAGAAGTGTGCTGGGAGATTGTGTCTCCTAGAACTGTCAGAGAAGCAATACCCATGAAATCTGACTAGCATAGCTGCAAAAGCAGTACCTGAACAGGGATGATATGAATAGACATGCTAACATGGAAATGAGCAACCAAACTATACTTTTAAGTAATAGTTGTCATTGTCTCCTAAACTTGCCTGAAAATTTTATTGTTATACAAAATTGATTACTTCCACTTTAACCCTCACATGGAATTATGGACAGGCATACAAAGGACATCTTGTAAACCACAATAATCCATATATTCAAAAAGGACATATGCATTATGATATATTGTTCATATGCAAGCACAAGCAGATAGAATATTTGATTTCATTATTCTGCCTGCTGTACAGTACCTTACACAGTGCTTGTGCCATATAAGTCAAACTATGTCTACCAATGAACTTGATTCACAGTTTTTCATATATGACAGCTTCATGTCCAATCTCAATTCTCATTTAAATTTCACAGGGCTATTATATCTATGTTCTTGAGTAAGCTTGTCTGTAATTTTCTTTTACATTGAGTTGCTGTGAAGAAAAATGCTTCAGTCTTGATTACCCTTATGAACATGAAATTAAATGCATGTTATGTCAAAAAACGAATCCATGAAGTAGTGAACTGTAAATGTGAAAAAGCAAAGTCAAGGGTGACCAACGACCTACCTCAAGGCACATGAAGTAAACATGGGCAAGTTTAGGACAATATTTCTTTCATTTTAAAGATCTCAGCCTTATCAGTTAATGTGTACTTGCTAGGTATAGGCCAGCAGAATAGGGTTCTTCTGTTTCTATCTCTCATGAAAAGAAAAACAATTGACACAACTGATCTCACATAAAAGCAACCTTACTGGAATTAAAACTCAAATAAGATGGCACAGTACCTGGCTGTAGTCCAAGAAGAAAACAAGATTTGAAGAGAATACAGAGGACAATTTTTGGTGTCATTTCTATGGCCAGACAACCCATCAGAAAAAGAGATAGTATTTCTTGTAGGAAAGAGAAAGAAGCAGAAGGAAGCACAAGATTTTGCTATGTACCCTCTCCTTGGTCCCTACAAGAAAATAGCCTCACTGTCCCATGTTCCAAGTTGACACCCATGGACTCAGCCCATTGAACATTTTGTACACATGGTGAGACCACACAGCCCAGGCTTCAGGCACTGCAGGATTGATTCTATTTCAAGGTTTCAGCAGGCTGAGGCTTCCAACTCACTTCACTGGTATGAAAATCCATAGTGTTTATGTTTATATATCTAACAGTAGGATATCTGATAAACAATATTAAGAAAAAAATCCAACTGATCACAGGTAAAAATAAAATAAAATACTTAGGAATACATTTACCCAAGGAGGTGAGAGACTCTTAGACAGAAAATTGTAGAATATTCGATAAAAGAAATTGAAAGAGACACGAGTAAATGGAAAGCTATTCTGCATCCACAGACTGGAAAAAAAAGTCTATTGTGAAATGTCCTTCCTGCCAAAAATGGTCTATAGATACAATACAGTTTCATTCAAAATGAGCACCAAAAATGTGCTTCTGAGAAAAGAGCAAAACTAAAGGACTAATGCTTCCTGACTTCAAAATCTGCAGCACAGATCAGAGCAAGCAGCTGAAAGATAATGGCACTGGCATGAAAACAGATACAGACCAGAGGAGCAGAGAAACGAACCTCAAAACACAGTTACAGCCAAATAATGATCGGAAAAATGTGCCAAGAACTTACAATGGGTAAAGAACAGTCTTCAAAGATGGTGTGGGAAATACAGATATCAATTTGCCAAAGAATAAACATTGACCCTTATCCTAAACCATCTAGAAAGCTCCACACTACATGGATAAATGTTTGACTAAAGACTTTGAACTATAAAGCTACTTCAAGAAAACACACACACACACACACATACACATACACATACACACACACACACACACACACACACGCATGCACGCACGCACACACCTTGTGAAATCTTTCTTGTTGGACATCTCTTGAATTTTTTCATATGACCCCAAAGACACAGACAACAAAAGCAAAGCTATGTACATGTAGCCATATCACTGTAACAGCTTCCACACAAAAGAGAAGTAATCGTCAGGCTGGAGAGAAAGCCGAGGACTTAATATCCAAACTCTATAAGGAATTAGTATTTAGTATCAAGAAAATGAATAACCTCATTTTAAAAATGAATACATACTTGAGAAGTCATTTCTTTAAAGAAGATACACAAATGGCCACACTATCATATCCAAACTTTTAAAAGCAGAAGGGCCATCATCAAGATATTAGGCAAGAGGAGATGCAACCCAGTGGTGGAATCCTTCCTAGTATACTTGAGGGCCTGAATTCAGTTAGCCCAGACTCAACCAAGGTAAAGGGTTAATGCTAGTGCAAATGTCTCAGAAATAGAACCTTTGCAGTGGACATATAATGTAAAATGTAAAATAGTTTAATACAGATGTAAATTTATAATGAAAATGTAAATTAACAAAATAACATGGAAAATAGTTTAGAAGGCCTTCAACCTATAAACGTGAGAACTGCCAAATGGCACTCCAATCCCACTCTGAATTACTTGTCCAAAGAAACAAAACTCAGGATGTCTAGGAGATGTTTACACATAAGTGTTCTGCTGTGTTAGTCACAATAGATATGGGATATGGTATAAAATCAACCTAATGCCTTTCAACTCATGCTTGGATCACAAAGAAATATATGCATTGTATACACAATTGACTATCACCCATTCATTAAAAAGAAGGCCATTCTGTTATTTTTCAAACACACTGATGAACCTGAGAGATGTCACTTTACTAAAATAAACCATGCACTGAAAGGCAAAGCCTACTTATCTCAGCTCCAGACTTTGAAACGGTTTCCCTTACAGAGTCAGAGCAGGTAGGAGTGGTCACCTGAAACCATGGCCTTACAGAGTCAGGGC
>JADRCD010196756.1:0-27260 GCA_019843815.1 Montemys delectorum | reverse complement strand
TGTACATGTGTTTGTGCCAGTGTGTATGGAGGCCAAATGCCAATGTTAGTGTCCTTCCTCAGGAGCCATCCACCTTCTTATTTGAGACAGAGTCTTATATTAGCTTAAGGCTTGCTGATCTGGCTAGGCTCGCTGACTAGCCAGCAAGCACCAAGGAATCCCCTGTCACTGCCTCCCCAGTTCTGAGATAACAAGCACACACCACCACACAAGGATTTTTTTTTTTTTTTAACGGATTCTGGGGATGAAACTCAAGCTTGCACAGTAAGCACTTTAACAACTGAGCCATCTCCCTAGCGTGAAAAAATACAAATTTAATTCTAAGTTTCCAATTGTGGGTGGCTGGGGCAAGACTATGGCCAGCATCTAAAACAAAATGATGCAACAGTGCATTCGCATGGTTCACTTGTCATGCCTGAGGTGACAAGACATGCCATTACTGTTAGCTCTGACAATTATCGAACCAAGGGCACAGTGACGAAGAGAGAGAAAGTTCTAGAGACGGTGGCATAGGTGTCACATGCTCTGAGAAGTTGTTTCAAAGGGAATGCAGGATGATCAGATGATGGACAAGATGAATGGAAAGAAAATATATTAGTTCCTCACAAAGGGTGACAATCTGTTTCTTTTTGTTCTGTCCTTCGATCACTCCACAGACAACATACCTTTAACACAGACCATTTTCAAGGAATACTCAAATTAGACAATTGCCATTTTTAATGCATTAGCTGTGGAGGCCAGCACGGCTATCATATATTTCATATATCATATATAGCATATATTTTGTTTTAGCCAGAGACACCACTTAGTGTGCACAGATAAGGCAGCGTCGCTGAACAAATAGGAGAAGGCTGAGGAAAGAGGCTAGGGCGCTATCAAAAGGATGGCGCACTGGGGTTAGGGTTAGGACAAGCTCGTGAGTCTCCTGCTAGAGGAAGCCAGATGGACGTGCCCAGAACATAAGACAGAGCGGGAAACTAGATCAAAAGCTGGTCAAGCAGTCCATGTGGAGTAGGGGCAATAGACTGAGTCCGTAAACAGGAGATGCTTGCTGGAGAAGCAGAGAATGTCAAGGAGAAGAGCAAGGAGGCTGGAGTGGACTATTGGCCTGTTTGGATTTTTAAAGCTTGGGTGTGTAGGAGGTTTTGTGGTGTCAGCCGGACTGTGATCATCTATCGTTTCTCCAAACCCCTCTCTCAAACTCCACCCAGAGTCAGCCATGCTTTGCTACCCTGTGAGGGACTCTTTACCCACAGGGTCAGAGCTGGTCTATTGTACGTTGAGCGTGCTTGAGAAAGCTGGAGGCTCTCTGTGCTGGTGTCCTCCCTTATCTGATTGTCGAGGCGTTCGCTTACACTGGCCTACAGATTAGCTGGCAGGATGGCCGTGGGCCCGATGCCAAGGGAACTAGAATAGTGGAAGATGGTTTTCCCAAGTGCATTCAAAGAGTCTTCTCTCCAGCTCTGTCAGCCTGTTAAGAGAGATGGATTTCCAGGCACAGGGTGTCTGTTTACATACAAATGTATTATCTAGTAGATAAGCTAGGGTCACTTCAATAGTAGGTGTCAGGAAACCAAAGCTAGCTGAAGCAAAGTGGGAATGCATCGGTTCATTTTTGTCATAGAAAGCAAGAGCCTGGCTTTGGGTATAGCTGAATGTGGGGGCTTAGGCAGTGACATCAGGGGCCAGTTCTTATGTCCCTTTGTTTGTCTTTGTGTCCACTGAACTTTGGTGATTTTTATGGTCCATGGTGTGTAAGAAGAGGACAGTAGGCCTAAACTCATATTCCTTCAGGTTCGGTAGGTAGAAAAAAAAAATTGTCTTTTGCTATAATCCCAGAAAAATGCCTTCTGGATTTTATTGGCTCATTTGGTCACATGACAATCCTTGAACAATCATTATATCTAGAAGAATATAATGTTGCGATTGGCAGGATGAAGCTGCTTGCAGACCTCAGGAACTGGTTCTTGGAAAGGGTTGGATCTCCATGGAAAGGTCAGAAATCATTCCCCGAAAGAAGTACAGGACAAAGAGCTCATCCTGGCAAACCCTACTTTTGTTTCTTAAGAAAGTGTTCAACTTACTTGTGAATGCAGAAGCAAAGAAAGCTGAGAAGTGTCCACTTCTCATCTACCCCTGTAGTGTCTGGAATGGAGCCAGCTTAGATAACAAGCTTTAACCATGCTGAGCACAGAGTTCACGGAGAGAGGTGACTTCTGTATTTGACTGACTCATATAAGAATGTTAGAAATGGTTCATTTCGAAAACCATCATTTCAGTATGTGTTAATTTTGTTTTTGCCGTACACAAGTGCTTGATTGCTGGTGCACATGAAATGATTTGACTACCGTGTAATTTGTATTATGCCTGAAAAGCAGAGTAATGGAATGACTTGGAGTCACAGGACAGTTCTGAGAGAGCTTGGTGGGCATTCGGTGCTAAGGCTCCTGACAAGTTATCACGCACAGTTGAGCATGGCCTCTGCCATCTGACTCTTCCCACCACCGTCTGTTCTCAGGTCTGCAATAAAATCATCTTCCTGATGAGCTTTGTGGGCAACTGTGGGACCTTCACCAGAGGCTACCGAGCCATGGTTCTGGATGTTGAGTTCCTCTATCATTTGCTGTATCTACTGATCTGTGCCATGGGCCTCTTCGTACATGAGTTCTTCTATAGTTTGCTGGTGAGTACCAGAGGTTCACATGTTTCACATGTGGAGAGCTGTGTCATCTCTTATCACAGACCCCACCTTCTAATCCCAGCTACTGTGCCTAGTCCTATAATATCAAGCTCCAACTACATCTGGTCTTGGGAGGATCTGGGAGGAAAATGACATAGGAAACAGGGCAGCTCGTGGGAACCTGAAAGTTTATGATCCCTTTGTGTCCTGTGTGAGGCACATCTGTAGTTTCTACTCATGACAGAGGTGTCTCTGCAGTTCAGATGTTTCTTATGTAAGTGTCCATTTCTTTCACACGGGACGCACTTGCCAAGAGGGATGTGTTTGACACTATCATCTACAGTCCTGGGATCTGTTTCTCAGTGCAAACATGTAAGGATCAAAGTAGGAGCAACTTGCAAAGCCTCAAGACCCAGGGCAGTGAGCTCGCTAGGTCAAAGTGATTTTTGTTCCCACAGAGCCAAGGTGTTAAGGCCTTGAGAGTTGGTGAGTTCATTGTGTCCCTTTCTTGGGAGCAGATTAAGTTAAAAACCAAATAATGATTTTCTGTGCCAAAGTCAAAAGAAACCTAAATCTGTAAAGTTGGGGATAAGAAATTTCAGTGCATCTACAGAACATGGCAAGAAGCATAAACTTTTATCATGAAAACACAAGAAATATAAAAATATGAAGATCAAAAAATAAGAGGAAAGGAAGGTAAAGGAATGAAAGGGATTTAGAAAATAGGGACCGTGGAAAGTCTGTTAAGGAAAAACTATCTATGGTTTCAAAGCTGCTTGCATTTGTCTATGCCTCAGTTTCCTTACTTACAAGTTGAGAAGAATGTTTTCCTCGCAGGGATACTGTATGGATCATATGTAACTGTTCATGTCAGCATCTTAAACTAGCATAGCCACGTGACAGTTCCCTATGCTTATCTTTATCATCTTTTATTCTACACACACACACACACACACACACACACACACACACACACAAATCATAAAGAATTCACCAGAATTAGCTCTTTCCATTAGTGGTAGATGTTGGCAGGCTAAACGGAATGGATTATTTTCTCTAGCTTTAGAATCTGTCTGACTGTACTTTGAGCTTTTAGGCAAAGGGGTGGCAGGGTGTACTTGCAAATGCCATTATGTGGCCTATTTTGGTCATTCTACATCAGAAATCTTTAGAGCCCCATGTCTATTCTGGAACCTTTCTGTATCATGCATAAACATCCCTGGACAGAGTTCTAGCATGTGAGTCAAAGAGACCTACATCTACCAGTCCAGCACACACCTGTCCTCCCTGGGGAGAGTGGCAGAGGTCAGGGATTGTCTCTTTTGTCTCTGCTTATGGGGAGGAAGGATCTCCCCCAAGAGATAGGAGCATGCCCTTTGTGCCCTTTGGCCTGTGCCTTCTTCCCCCTGCTGGAGTATGACTTTCCTTGCCACTCTCCCTCCTGTTGATCTTGTTTCCTTCCTTCTTCATTTTCATTCTCTGTTTCTTTGTTTTTTTGTTTTGTTTTGTTTTTTTGTTTATTTGTTTGTTTGGTTGGTTTTTGAGTCATTTTTGGAGCTAGCCAGGGTCCTTCCTAAATGCAAGGGACAGTGTGAGGTGAGACCCTCATTCCTTACCTCAGGGCCTCACCATCAACAAGACAGAGGCAAAACAATAGCAGGTAACTCTGTGCGAATGCATGCTTCTCCCGCACTCTCGCCCTCCTTTTGAGGGAGATGATGTTTTCAGGTTTCAGCTGAGGACTCTGAGGCATGGTGCAGTTAAGTAGCTTGTGCCCTGAATCACACAGTCATGTGATCTTCCAAATCCAAATGGCATTCCTCCGAATCACGAGCAGGCCCATGGCTCCGTGAAGGCAGCATCCCATGCTGCCGGGTTCAACACCTGTGCTTTCAGAACCCTCGCCTGTCACAGAAGCACAATGCCGGGCAGTCTAAGTCAGGGTGAAAGCCGCTCCTGTGTGCATCCAGGGGTTTTATGAGCCTCGGCTTGCCCCTGGGATGGATCCTTTTCGTGTCAAAAGAAGTACTGAATGTGTCTGATGAGAATTCAAAACACAATAATCCCTCAAAGAAAGCCTCCCACGATCAAAACAAACCTGAGTTTTCAGTAAGAGACAGAGAGAGACAGACTTCCTGAAGAGAAATCTAGAGTCCTCTGGGTGATCAGAGCTCCCTTGGCTTTAGCTTTCTAGGAGGAAGGAACAGTAATCCCTTGGCCTAAGGTGCTGTGGCCCCCAGGAAGCATCTGGACCTGGCCTCAAGCCCACATTCCAGTTGTATTCTTAAGAAAATATTAACACCAGAGATGAAAATGTACATAGTTCCCAAACAGTGGCTGACAGAATGAGGGCTCCAGATGGTCACTGGATGTGGAAACAGGTTCATCCCCAAGTGCCAAACCAAGGCAAGCTCCTTAAAACACCCACGCTTTCTGAGTTTAACCTGTCGCTTGAGAAAAGGTTAAAAAGCACACTAATTCCTGGTCTGGTGGCCATGGGGACCCCGCGGGTATAAATTGCTAGTAGTAGCAAATATAAATTGATATAGCATGCTTGAATGGGTATAGGCAGTACTTTTCTATTATAACAGGAATTACAGATTTCTGTTTCTGGAAATTCGTCAGAAAATCATAAGTAGACAGATGTGCATACAAGCACATCCAGAGATATCCATCACAGAAGCAATTCTGATAAGACAATTGAAAATGTCTTGACTAGTCACAAACGTGACACTGGCTATGTTAAGTGTATGTATTTCTATATAACACTAGGAGATCATTTTGACATGAAATGTTCCTGAATGTTGTCTGGGAGTAGCTATAAGTCAATATTATAGTATTTATTAATAATATCTATACATTCCATTTTTAAAAGGAATAATATTTGAATGTCTGTAGATGATGGAATGAAATTATTAGGTGTTTTTTTCCTTTGTATTCTATCTTTTCCAAGGTAATTTTTTCCTTAGATTTTTCATATATATATATATATATATATATATATATATATACACATACATATATATAGTGTAATTTATTGTTTAAATTTTGAAATTATGTTTTTAAAACCATAAGAGAGTCTCTTTCTGGTGTGATCTGTTGATTCTGTGCCCCCTGCCACAGAAGACAAGCACCCTTTGTAATATTTAACCAACACTAAAGCAACATTGCCTTTTACTCTCTTTTGTGGATTAAATGCCAGGTCCTTGCTTCCTTTTAAGGATCCTACTTTGCCCAGTACACTCTAGGAAACTAGTTTCAGGATACAGGTTGGAATTAAGCAGAGAGAAAAGCTAATTGGCCAGAAAATGGCCTCAGATATAAAATTCTAAACTGGAAGACATTGAGAGACCAGCTCTGTCCACTCATTTTACAGATGAGGAGATGGAGGTCCACAGAGGCTCAGTCAGCATCTTGCTGTAATTCAAAAGTGGAGTGGAGAACCCACCCACTTTCCCATGACCATCTTCACCGTGCACAGTTTCCCAAAGCCACAATGAATACCAAGCCTTTTGGAGCTGCCTAGATATGGAGACAGAGGGAATATTGATTAAAACACAAACAAACCAACCAACACTAGCCTTCAGCCAGGCTGGCAAGCAAGTGCCTATAACACTAGATGATTAAGAAGCTGCAGCTGAGGCAGGAGGGTTAAAAATTTGCTGCCAGTGTGGGCAACATAAAAAGACCTCCATCTTAAAAAAAAAAAAATAGTCAGCCGGGCGGTGGTGGCGCACACCTTTAATCCCAGCACTTGGGAGGCAGAGGCAGGCGGATTTCTTGAGTTCGAGGCCAGCCTGGTCTACAGAGTGAGTTCCAGGACAGCCAGGGCTACACAGAGAAACCCTGTCTCGAAAAACCAAACAAACAAAAAACAAAAAACGAAAAAAAAAAAGTAATCAAAGTTTCTAACTCCAAGAGTTACCCCAGAGCTTTCCCCTAGTTGCTCCCCAGGCAAACGATTGCCTGGACTTTTGTGGAAATCTACCTGTCATTCTCTAATGCCCATGTGCACCTTGAGGGATCCTGCCTTCCTCATGAAGCCCACTTCCTGCAGAGAGCATGTCCCTTGGTTAGGGGTTAGGCCCGGCTTGTGAAGCGAGTGTGACCCTCAGGGGTCATTCCTATACTAGAGGAGGAGGTTAAGGGGTGAGGCCCTCTGGGGTCTCCACTACAGACATCCTTCAGCCATGCTGTGAGGCTTCGCTCCAGCGTCTGCATCAGGAAATTGGCGATTACCAGTTAGTGTATTTGCACAGTATATCAGTATGCCTGTGTGCTAAGCACTGGACATAGAATGCTTGATTAGTCTTCATATTAACACTCCGTCTTGGCATCTGCGGATGTGGAAACTGAGGCTAGAGGCTAGGGACAGAACAAAGCCCAAGATCCCATTGGCTATCAGTAACTGAGCTGAGACATGGACCTCAGCAGTCCAGAGATCTTGCAGCGTGCACTAGCTGAGTGCTTCTCAACCTTGCTAATGCTGAGACTCTTTAATACAGGTTGGAGTGACCCCTCCAGCCATAAAATTATTTTTGTTGCTATTTCATAAGTGAAATTTTGCTACCATTGTGAAATAATGTAAATATTATTGGAGATAGAAGTTTGCCAAAGGGTTATGAGAACCCTTTGAGAACCATTACAACTGTAACATGCCTGCCTTCTCCACTAGATACTGGCTTTCCTGGAGGCAGACAGATACCAGAGTACATGGCCCTTTGGGGAAGCTCAGAAATTAGATGCTAAATGGATGGGATCCAAGACCCTCAGTACTTTCTTCTGCCTTGCTCTCTGAAACTCCTATTTCTATTTCTGGAACCTCTAACCTGTTTTGTGTGCGGTTCAGTTGGTACTGATTGCCACCCCCTCTTCTGTGTTTATTTTTCCTCCTTTTTACCATCCTAGTTCTCACTGTGAAGACAGGCAACATGGTACGTGTTAAAATTATAGAATGATTCTGAATTTCCAGGAGAGTAAATGATGCTGATATAAACAAAAGCCCTTAACAACTCTTCTATCGTCTTGTTTTTTGAAGCTTTTTGATTTAGTGTACAGAGAGGAGACTTTGCTAAATGTCATTAAAAGTGTCACCCGCAATGGACGGTCCATCATCTTGACAGCGGTCTTGGCTCTGATCCTCGTCTACCTGTTCTCCATTGTGGGCTATCTGTTCTTCAAGGATGACTTTATCTTGGAAGTAGATAGGTTGCCCAATGAAACAGCTGTTCCAGGTGGGTTTGGGAATTTGTTGATGCTAACATGATTATAACCAGACTAAAGTAAATACATGACCTTAGCAGGCAAATATGTCTCTAACACCAGAATACAAAGTATGAACACAGGTCATTCTCATGTTATTCAAAGGGTAATGCTGTGTTGCCAGGGCCAGTGACTACCTCATGCACTGAATTCATTCACTAAGGCCACATGTGTTCACTCACACTCTGGTATAAACTCTCAGGAGGCTGAGATGAGTGTAGAGGCCAGCCTAGGCCACACATAGCAAAGTTCTGTCTCAAAAAATACTCAGAAAAAGGCTAATTTACTAATGCCATGTTTTCAACCAGCACAACTTTTTCACAAAGTGTTTTGACTGTGTAAAGTGAAAGCGTCCCCTTGACTCAGGGAACCTACTTCTAGTAACTTCTGGGGAAAACCTGCTGAGTGCGTGTAAAAGCAGGCATGTCTAGGAAAATGTCCACTGCAATGTGAAGTTGGGAGCAATCCAAATATAACAGGGCCCTTCACTGGACTGTGGCCCACATCTGTGGGATGGAGTACCCCACACATAGGGTGCATCCTTATAAGCCTTTATGGACAGACACTGATAACATGAGAAAATACAGAATAAGAATAGTAAAATCATACTTTAGATTAAAACATTTACATAGCTGTATTGTTTTGTGTTTGGAGTTTTGTGAGACAGGGCATCATATTGCTCAGGCTGAAACTCACCACGTAGCCAAAGAAGACTTTAAGTGTCTCTTCTTCCTGCCTCTACCACCCAAGTACTAGGATTATATTCATATATATACCACACTTGACTGTCTGTATAGTTAATGTAGAAAGATAAACCCACACACTTTGCAGTGGCTATCCTTAAAGCTTTATTTTTTAAAAAAATGTGTGAATTTTACTGTGAGCTCCTGTATATAACAAAACTGGAAGTGATTTCCTATTGGCAAATGATAAACAATGACCAACTGGTTTGGTCATTTTTAGATGATGCCAAAGCATTCTTTCTCAGAATTGCTGTCAGTACTTAGTGGAAAGCACCTGGTTAAAGGTAGTCAGGCTGCCTGAGTCCTAGGGACAAACTAGACCTTCTATGACACACCAAGCTTGGCCGCCTTCTCCCGAAACTGCATCTTGATGTAAAACGTAATTCAACCTTCAGTTGACACCAAGGGGCACTTGGTATCACCTACCTTTGGGTTCTAAACTCAGCCAGCTTGGGCGTTGGGGTTCCATTCATGCCCAAATTGCTTCATGCACTGACATGATCCAGATCTTGATGGAATCTGTACACCCAGTAGGATTTCTCTTTGAGGATGAGCTGTTTGTCTTCAAAGTCAGAGAGGTGCTATTTAAGTGTGATACTGTTCGTAAGCCTACAGAACTTGACGTTTCTGGCTTTTTCCCCATCCAGCTCACCAAATAAAAGTGTAAATTGCATCTGTGCTTTGAATGTATATGCAGTACTGGAGGGTGTTATTTATGTAAAGGGTTGTTTAATCAGCGAACTGGGGACTTCAAACATTTTAACCATATGCTTGCCAGATTGTTTGTCACAAAACTCCCTTCTCTATCCCAGAAACTGGCGAGAGTTTGGCCAACGATTTCCTGTACTCTGATGTGTGCAGGGTAGAGACTGGGGAGAACTGCACCTCGCCTGCCCCCAAAGAAGGTAGGAGGACCACATGGCCACCAGCCCCAAGTGACTGTCTGACCCCTTCAGTGACGCATGTGATGCAGGTGGCACTGGAAGCAGATTAAAGTGGAGAGAAACGCTTAGGGAAAAAAAGCTAGCAACGAAAGGGAAAAGTTAGTTGGTGGGGGGGTGGGGGGTGGACGGGCAGAAAAGGAAGCCGAGTGTGATGAAGCAAGCTGCTAGCTTGAGGCAGCCAATATTTGAGTTCCCACTGCGGACCAGGAGACAGCATGGGAGGACGGAAGGGTAGGGTAAATGAGAGCTCACATAGCCAAACGCCACTTCAGTAAGGATGCCATTTAGAAGCTAGGCAGTCAGCAGAGTATTGTGGTAAAGGTTTGGCAACTAAAACTGAGGACTCTCAGGCCAAGGCGGGAAGGAAGGCACTCTAAAGGCTTAGTGGTAAAAGTCCTTCAGAGAGATAACAGGCATGTGCAAGGAGAGCAGCAAGAGGTGATTCCAGAAAAGGATGGGTCTCTATGGCTCCGTGTCAGGCTAAGCAGGTGAACTGTTAAAGAGAGACCCAGAAGGTACAGCACCGGAATGATGCTGGAGGCGCCTCAGTGGGAGAGCCCTTGCCTAGTCTGTGTGAGGACCAGCCAAAAGTACAAAATACATAAATACAAACAAAAGGGTAAGAGAGAGGGATCTGGGCTTTAGCAACCCAGTGAGAAGGTAGCAAGGCAGGCTGCAAAGTGGGAATAAACAGCCTCTAATGCTAAATGTCTAAAGCCAAAGACCTGTTAAGGTGCACGCATGCTTCTGTCCTCTGAGCATGCCCAGTTGGGTACTGGCATAGCTTGAGAAGTTTTCGGGAGGGTTCGAAGTGGGAACAGCCCTGTTCGACTCCTGACGGCACATATCTGACTTGTAATTTCTTAGTTTTTATTTCATGGGCTGCCAGCTGGAGGGATGGCATTTGGGAAGCCTCCCTGGGGAATCGTGGTGTCTCGTTCCCCAGCTCCCGTCTTAACCGTGTTATTACTCTCCCTGCTCACAGAGCTGCTCCCTGCAGAAGAAACGGAACAGGATAAGGAGCACACGTGTGAGACGCTGCTCATGTGCATCGTCACTGTTCTGAGTCACGGGCTGCGGAGTGGGGGTGGAGTAGGAGACGTGCTCCGGAAGCCATCCAAAGAGGTAAACGGATCCCAAGGGAAAGAGGGGGGTGCGCACAGGGGTTTGTGGGGGCGGACAGCGGGGGCGCTCTGTGGTGATGCTGAGTGTAAACTGTCGGTGTGGAACATGAGCTAAGAGTGTGACAAGCCATTGTGCAGAAGCCAGTCACAGCCCCTCCCCACAAGAGCCCACGAAGGCATGTTGAGGCCCCAGGGCAACTCCTTAGAGGTTTGTTTAATATTAGGTCTGGCCACCCCAACATCCTGACAGGATCTTCCTGCTTGTGTTCCCCCAGCACTTGAAGAATTCACAGTATAGACTCAAGGGATTAACAGGAGACTTAGTGGGGAATTGTAAAGTTTGATGCTCAATGTAACTCCTGCCTAAGTGGACAGCAGTCCAGCTGGAGCGGGGCTCTGACCTCTGGAGAGCAAAGGGCAGGGAGGGCCCTGCCTGAGGGCACCATGTCTCATTTCCAGGAGCCTCTGTTTGCTGCAAGGGTGATCTATGACCTCCTCTTCTTCTTCATGGTCATCATCATCGTCCTGAACCTGATTTTTGGGGTCATCATCGACACCTTTGCTGACCTGAGGAGTGAGAAGCAGAAGAAGGAAGAGATCTTAAAAACCACATGCTTCATCTGTGGTGAGTGTCTGTCCCACTCGAGCAAGCAGGCCACTGGCCAGCATGGCTGAGCACATAGACACTTGGCAGTGGAGTAGGTGCATAGCAGTAACTGGGCTGGGACATTCACAGTGTTCCGTCCCATCTCTTGGCAAATAGCTGGCTTCTACTTGCCCCCCACCTTTCTTTTTTTTTTTTTTTTTTTTGCTGGAAAGTGTCTGGAAAACCAATAAACTCTGTGCAGTTGTTACTAAGTTTGCCTTTCGGAATTAAGTTCTGAAGAATAGAAATGTGGCCATACATGTAAGACAAACGTATCTCTTGTCTCCCTGTGTCTGGGCATCCTGAGAGTCCCCTGGTCCAGTCCTAAGTCTACTAGGAAGGAGAGCTGTGATCCAGCTACAGCCTGAGAATGTCTCCTCTACTGGCAGGATGAGGCTGCAATGGAAAAATCCCATTAGAGCTGGGCACAGCCCCACCCATCTGTGATCTTAACGCGCACGCACGGGAAGCCGAGGCAGGGTGACTGTTGTGAGGTCGATGCCAGCTTGACCTGAGCTACCTAGTAAAACCCTGTCTCAAAGAAAAGAGAAAGAGGAGGGCTGGAGAGATAGCATGGAGCTTAAGCGCATGTGCTGCTCTTGCACTTAGCCCAACTTCAACTCCCAGCGCCCACATCAGGCAATGGCTCACATCACCCTGTAACTCAGACCTCTGGTCTCCATAGGCACCTGAACACATACATGCAAGCAACACTAATGGACTCAGTAGATTGTATCTATATACATATGCATATACACACCATGCATTTGAGGGGGCAGACAATGGTATCGTTGTATTTTAATCCTAGCACTCAGCCGGGCAGTGGTGGTGCACACCTTTAATCCCAGCACTTGGGAGGCAGAGGCAGGCAGATTTCTGAGTTCGAGGCCAGCCTGGTCTACAGAGTGAGTTCCAGGACAGCCAGGGCTGTACAGAGAAACTCTGTCTCGAAAAACAATTTTAAAAAAAATTCCTAGCACTCAGGAGGCAGAGGCAGATAGATCTCTGTGACTTTGAGGAGGTCAACTTGGTCTACATAGCCAGTTCCAGGACTGCCAAGGGTACATAGTGAGACCCTATCTCAAGAAATAAATAAATAAATGGATTTATTTTTTAAAAGAAAGAAAAAGGTCCCTTTAACAGTCAGGTTAAAGGCTTGGACTTGGTGCATCAGCCCCTGCTTCTAGACCAGCCTCAGCTGCTGACTGGCCGTGCACCTGCGCTCAGTCATTTACATTCATCGAGCCACCTTCCCCCACCTGTACCGTGGGTGGTGTCCCTGTGCACTTAACTGCATCCCTGTGAGAATTGGGAGTGAGGACTTGGATAAGCTCCTGACAGCCCCAGCCCCAGCCCCACCCCCACCCCGTCACACTGCAGGCTAAGTGGGAAGTGAGGCAGGAAAGAAGTGCTTGCACCTGTAATTCCAGCACTCAGGAAGAGGCTGAGCCGGGAGGATTATGGGGTTTGAGGCCAGCCTTTGCTATATGAGACCCCGTCTCAAAAAAACAAAATAAAAATAGTTTCGTGGGGTACCAAAAATGTCACTAGAAGTATAACTGTAGGAAAATATATGTAAATGCAAACTAATCATGTGGGAATCTGGAAGCTGAGTAATCATATCAGGATTATTCAGAATATGGTTACTAAATTTATGATTTCCTTCCCGATATGGAGCGCTTTCTTTTAAACATCTAAATTCTTTAATTTTTAGCCTCTTAAAGACCTACTTTTTAAGCTTTTTATTTTGCTATAATTTTAGTGATAGAAAAGTCATAAAACTAGTACAAAGAGTTTCTCCCGGCTCTTAAGATTCCCCAAATTTTAATTTTAATACTGGCTTTCCTTTCCTTTACTTACACACACACACACACACACACACACACACACACAGTTTTCCTGAGCTGATTCGGTGTCAGTGTCTGACACGATGCCCTTTTGATCTTCAGCATTTCAGTATGTATTTGCTGATGGCAAGAACATTCCCTTACATGGTTGCAGTATAGTTACTGGGAAATTAAAGACAAAGCTATCTGTCTATCAAATTTTAAAAACTCACTCTTCATTCTACTACCGCCCTTAGAAAGTTCAAGGCCATGTGACATCCTACATTCGGACTCCTCTTAACTCCACAGGCATTTTTTTTTTCTCAAAGATTTGTTTACTTGTGTATATGAGTGCTCGATCCACATGTTTGTCTGTACACCAGAGAGGGCATCAGTGAGCCACCATGTACTTGCTGGGAATTCAACTCACGACCTCTGAAGAAGCAGCCAGTGTTCTTAACCACTGAGCCAGCTCTTCAGCCCCTCCACAGACATTTCTGAAGAACATGAGGCACTTGCTTTGAAGGGAGTCCTTTGACTCAGTTTCTCTGAAGCTCCCTTATAGAGAGCCAAGCTTATGCATTTTTTATATGAATACTGAAGACACATTTTCTCACCTTCTCAGTGTGCCACACCAGGGACACATTAAGCCATTGCTTAATGTATATAACTGCTGATACTCACTTTGATCTCTTGGATAATGACATATTTGGTATGTTTCACCCAAGAAAGTCACTGTATGACAGGATGCTTGGAAACATTGTAAGTAACCTTGGCATTCCTCACCTTGGACTTTTAGCCCCAGCTTTAGCATCCCCTGATGATTCTTGCCTTGAGAATTATTTTCCATATTTATTTATTCAGTTCATTAAGTTTAGAATAGCATCTTACCTTAATTTTGAGATAGCGTAGGTTGGCCTTGACCTGTGGTCCTCCTGCCTCAGCCTCCCAAGTATGGTGATGTGCCCTTGTATCCCGCTCTATTTTGACATCGTTTTACCCTGGGTTTGGCCCATGAGAACCCTTCAGACTGTCTTTTGTGTTCTGCCGTGCCATAATTTTTTTTTTGTACTCTATATTTTTCTGGCAGCTTAAGAATTTCCAGTCTCAAACTTTTGCTTTCTCTACCCAGCCATACTAATCAGCCATTTCTTCAGTTGTTCATAGTGAAATAGGCATTTAGTAGACAACATCTAAGTGTTATCATATAGATGACAAAAAGATGGCTGCCTCCCATTCTAATTCAGCATTCCAGTGTCTATATCATCTTCCTTACTCTGTATGTTTGTGCTCCCATCTTTTAATATGAGGAATCCGAATCCTACTAATGGCCTGAAATATATTTCTTTACTCGACTCTAATTTCATAATGGCTAGCCCAGGCCTCTACAAAATATAGTTATTGACCAGCATCTGAAATTGGTTTAGAGTTCTTTTTGTCATGTCCACACTTTGGCATTTACCTGGGTCAAGGGAGCTTAAATTCACTGATCTCCTCCAGTGTCTGAGCCTATCCTCATGTTCTTCCCCTAGAATCTGGAAGGCAGGTTTCCCATGCACCCAGGAGGCAGCCAAGGCACCTAGCCTTCAGTAGGAAGCTGCAGGGCTTGCAGACTGTAGGATCTGCCCATGGTACTGCTTATCTGTAAATCCAGCACTTGAGAGTTTGAGGCAGAAGTACCAAGAGTTCAAAGTTACCCCCTGGCTACATAGTGAGTTTAAGGCCAGCCTGGGCTACCTGAGACCCTGCTTCTAAACAAAACATGAAATAAACCCTGGTGAGTCAGACTCACTGCCTGTGGACTCCTCCCATGATGAAAGTGGGTTTTGAGCCCAAAAGACTCCCAACTCTGCCTGCAGATAAGTCAAGACGACAAGCTATGTTGACTTTGCTGTACCATGGTGGCTCAGTGGGAATCTGGGGTGTTCTGTCTCTCTTTTAGGCTTGGAAAGGGACAAGTTTGACAATAAGACTGTCACCTTTGAAGAGCACATCAAGGAAGAACACAACATGTGGCACTATCTGTGCTTCATCGTGCTGGTGAAAGTGAAGGACTCCACAGAGTACACCGGGCCCGAGAGCTATGTGGCAGAGATGATCAGGGTGAGTGAGAAAGTACCCTGAAGCAGGGCAGCCATGGCAGCCTCGGCTCTGTCTTCCTGGTTCAAAGTATGTTTCTGGCACCTGTAGAGGAGCCACATACCAAAAACCTATTGACCAAGACCTCAGTGCTCTGTGCACCCATGTTCCCTGAGGTTCAACTGGAGCCAACTCCGTCCACCTGTTCTTGAGGAGGGGAGGCTGAGACTTGGGGAAAATGGACTCAGGGCTGTCTAACAACTGTCTTATCCTACCTCAAACTCCACCTCCCAGCTTAGTATCTGTCTCAGTCTGCCTCTTGTTAGTATTCCACATTGGTTTTGTTTGTTTTAAAATCTCCAGTTTCACTAAGATTGGTCCTTTCCACACCTGATGATCAGCATAACTTGCTTCTTTGGGCTCAGCCTTCTGGGACGTGCTCTGCTGATTGTATGGAAGGGATCACATGAGGGAGTCTAAGCTCCAGATTAATCTTCCTGCTGATGGGCAGTGTATAGTTCTATGTCCCAGCAAGGCAGAGAGGTAGCTGCGGTAGGTTTTTCAGACAACTCTTCTTCATAAGGCTTTGAGGATTCACGAGACATGTGCTATGAGAGCCAGATGGCCAGCTGCCCTTTATGACATGTGCTCTCCAAATTTGTTAGAATGTGCAGGGGGTGTGTGGAAAAGCAGATAGGCATGAACTGTCAGTGCAGAGGACCCATTGTGATGAACCTGGGCTCCCTCAGGAGAGGGCCATTGGTTCTTGGAAAGACTCTGACTGACGATGAGTTTCTCTGACTGAGCTCTGCTGTGGTTTCTCTGTGTTATAAACCCGTTCGTATCAGGTCTGTCCCAGTAAGCTAGCAGTAGGTAGGGTTTGAACTGTACTGCATGCAGTGCCACAGTCATGGGGTAATATTTCCTGTACCCCCAAGTTCTACAAGCTACAAGGCTTCCAGAAGGGGGAACTACCCTATGTGTCTTGACATCCTTAGGATTTGTATCAGTTACTCTGTCATGGCTGTCACCACATAGCATAGGAGAAGCAGCTTCAGGGGGGCATGAAGGCAGGAGTGAGAGGCATCTGGTCACCCTGCCCACAGTAACGGATGCTCCTTCTCTGCTCCTGTCTCATTTTTCATCAGTCTAGGACCCCAGCCCACAGAACAGTGCCACCCACGTTTAGGATGGGTATTCCCACTCAACTAACCAAGTCTAGGCCCTCCCTCCCAGAGGCATGTCTCCTAAGTGATCTTAGATCCTGTCGAGGTGACCGTCAGTATTAACCACCACAGGTTACAAGTTTCCCAAATTTGAATGCACTTAGGACTCTTCTGGGGTATAAGTGTAATTCTGACTCAGCACTCGCTCCCAGGATTTTACGCTTCCAGGATTTTACCACTCTCACTAGGCTCCCTGGGGTGCCAACGATACAAGTCTGAATCACCCTTTGAGCGGTAGGAATCTAACAGAAAAGGCAGACTACATTGACTTAATCAGCTACCATCCAAGGGCTGGGGCCAAGGCTCAGTGGACAAAATGCTTTCTGGGCTGAGTTCCTGAGCCCAGGTTCGGCTCCTCAATGCCTATGGAAAAGCCAAGGCTGGTGTCACAAGTCGGTAAATCCAGACAGGCATATCTCGGAAGCTCACTAGCCAGCCAGTCTAGGTAACCAGCGAGGCTTCCAGAAGTAGGGCCTAGTTGGAAGAAGTAGGTCATTGGGAATGTAGAATGCTGGCAAGATGACCCAGTGGGGAAAGTCACATGCTGCCAAGCCTGATGACGTGAGTTTAATCCCTCAGACCAACATGATGGAAAGAAAACTGATTCATATGCCATGTGCACACACAAGGTAACTAATTAATTAAATATAGCAAATATGTATAAAGTAATAAAATAAATGCAGTAGGTAAATAACTTATTTACCTATAATACTTATTACTTATATTTAACGATAGGAACATAACAATTGAAATCAATAAACATAGTAAGTAAATGAACTTTTTAAAGTAGGATATGGAGCTTAAGAGTACTTGCTACCCTTACTTGTGACCCCAGCACCAGGGGACTTAATGTCCACTTCTGGCCCCCACCGGTACCAGTTGGGTGCTCATAGAGACATGCAGGCAAAACATTCATACACATAGAAAGGAAGAAAAAGAAAGCTTTTTTTAAAGGGCGGAGAGCAATAGAAGGTGCTTGATTGTGGGCTTGTACGTGCACACATGGGTGAGTCACCCATATACACGTGCACACACAGAGACTAGCGTCAAAACTGGTTATGTGACTGCTGAGGGAAAATACTGTCAATCCTTTCTGTACGTAGCTCTCTCCACGTATGAGGCCCTTCCATATCCAGCATTCTATTTGGTTACTTGCGTGCAATGGGGAATGGTCTGGGGTAAGGGAAAAGAAGAGCAGAGCATGCTTCCGGAAAGGATCTGGAGGGAGAGAACGTGAGGGGAGAGGAGCCAGAGAGGAACAGCGAGCAAAAAGACATGCCATCAAGAGCAAGTGTCCTGTTGCGAAGGGGAGAGGAGCCTGGGGGAGCAGCGAGTAATGGACATGCTATCAAGAGCAAGGGTTTTGTCGTTCCTTCTTTTGTCACTGTAACAAATGCCTGACGCAAACAAACAAGGAAATGCCTGAAACAACCAAAGAAGGAAATGGTTATTTTGGCTCAATTTTAGACACTTTGGTCCCTGGTTAGCTGTTGTCTTGTGTCTGAGCTGTGGTGAAGCACAGCACTATGGGAGAAGGGTATGGAGAATAGTCGCTCACTTCTTGGAGGCCAGAGACCGGAAAGAGATAGCATCCTTTACAGGCAGATTCTGGGCCAGGAAGATAGGTCAGTGAGTAGAGTGCTTACTATGCAGCCATGAGGACATGGGTTCAGATCCCAGCCTCCCCCCCCCCCAATCAAAAGCCAGGCTTCCCACTGATGGGAGCACAGAGACAGGCACATTCTGGATCTTGCTAGCTTGGCGGACTAAACAAGTGATGAGAAGCAGGATCAGCGAGAGACCCTGGACAATGTGGAAAGCAATGGAGGAGAAGACCTGGTCTCATTTCCTTTCTGCTTTTGTGATAAAACACTGACCAAGAGGAAAGGGCCATTTGGATAATGCTTTCAGATCACAGCCCATCATTGGTGAATTAAGGGCTGGAACTTGAAACAGAAACCGTGGAGCAATGCTGCTTGCTGCATTCCTCACAGGCTCATAATTAACTGGCTCTCTTAGAGCCTAGGACTACCAGCTGAGGGGTTAGTGCTGCCCACAGAGGGCTGGGGCCTCCTACATAAATTAGTAATAAAAAGAAATGCCTCATAGACGTGCCCATAGGCAAAGTGGACCTGAACAGTTCCTCAATTGAGACGTCCTTCCCAGGTAACTCTAGGCTGTGCCAAAGTTGACAGAGCTCCGACAATACAAAATGGCCACTTTCAGCCTCTATGTATACATGCCCAAGTATAGGAGCACACATATTGGGGCAACACAGAGAGAGACAAGAAAGGGGAATGGGGAGAGGAAGAAGAAAAACAGACAGACCAAACCGTATAGTGAAATTCCCAGTGACCTACTTCCTCCAAGTAGGCCCTACTTCTGGAAGTTTCTATAACCTTCAAATAATGCCATTAAAATTATTAATTGATCTTTGGATTAAGCCATTGACTAAGGCAACACTCATCGTAAAGTCACCTCTCAATGATTTGATATTGCAGTTGAAGGCCAAGCCTTTACCATGGCGTCTTTGGGTGACACTTCATGAATGCTATAACAGGATAGATGCAGATGAAAGTAAGGCTGGGGTCAGTGCCTGCCCACACTTAGCTTTAGAAGATACTAGGCAGTGCTTCAGAAATCAGTTTCTGTAGCACTTTGGTGGGAGATAGCTGGCAGGGTCCTGGTGAGACCTGGTCAGATGGGAACAGACTTCTATATGGGGGTAGGTAAGCAGAGAGAGTCAGAGCCAGTACCCACCAGGGCATGACACTCTAATAAACATCAGTTCTCTGATTCTACCCCTCCAGTGGTTGACTCTGGCAGATAAGCCCATGTTTTATCAGCCCACACATTGCCACAAACCTAGCCATATGCATGTGTGGTGACCTGGACTTTTCTCCTCTCTAAAGTGTCTGGCTGTGTCCTATCTTTAAATCTTTCCAGGGCTGATTGTGAAGCTCTGTTAATCGCCTTACATTACGCCCACAGAAAAGTCTGGTGCCCTTTGGAGCTTCTGTCTCAGTCGCAGAGACTTACTGAAGTCTCGTGAGCAGTCACTTGACTGGGATTAAGAGCAGAGTGACCCCTTGCCTGCCACACAGCCTGATCAGAGTCCTCTGCATTCAATGCTCTGAGAACCTGGGCATTCATTCATTCTGCTTCCTGTCTGTACCATGTTTGCTTGAATAAGATGTCTTGTCAGAAAGCATGAAAATCTAGGGCATCAAACGGTTCTTAACTCTGAATATCAGCACTGCTGGAGAGTGAGATGTTTCGAGCTATAAAAGAAGCACAGAAGAGTATTAGAGCCCCTGGCTGAAAGGCAGAGCCTTTTGCCTGTGTTGTTTTTAGTTGCAATTCAACTTGGTGCCACATGAATCCCTGACATGGAGACTTAGCCATAGCAGGACAGGACCTGAGCATGCTCAGCTTTCACCACTCGGGGCTGTCAAGCTCTTAGGCCCCCAGCTGCCGTGCTGCAGGTCACATGCCTGTGTTGTAACCCCATGAGCTCATGCTATGTAAAAGCTGCTACTGTCAGGAAGAGACCTCCCAACCCTCTCCTACTCACTGATTCTGGGCAAGGAAACCAGGCTGTGTGGCAAGACAAGCCTTGGGGACTGCCGTTACTGCAGGCGAAGGTCAGAAAGGGGATGGCCATCAGGGATGCAAACTAAAGTCCAGCAGTGCCCACCACTCCTAGACACTTCATGTCTTTGAAAGAAGGGCAGCCTTTGCCTGATGGGGAAGAGGTTGTTTAAATCTTCTACCGCTCTCGTTGGTCTGTCAGTTAAGATTCCGGAGTGTCTGAATCTGTTCAGTAACGCCTGCTGAAGGCCATGCAGGAGACCAAGAGGAAAGCCTCAGGTGGCCACTCAGAAGGTAAAAGAGCTTTCTAGTAACCTCAAGGACAGCACCTTTCAGACAGAGGCATCAGGCCTAGAATATGGGCCTCTATTCCCAAAGCTAGCATCTGGCTGGTGGAACATAATTTAGGAAAAGAGCCTACTGGCCGTGAATGAACATGGATGGGGAGTTGCCTAAGTGCTGAGCATACCCCTTTGCCTACATTCACATCCCAAAGACATACTTCCTGTATCAAAACACGACGGCCAGGTATGTGGTGGCGCCTACCTGTAATGCAAGCACTCAGGATGTGGAGAAAAGATGGCAGGAGTTTGAGGCCAGCCTCAACTACCTGAGAGCTTTTCTCGAAACAAACAAGCCCCACAAGACAGGCTTACTAGTTTAGCTGTATCACCTTCCCTAGTTCAGCCAAGGCATCAAGATTCTTCCTCTCCATTAAGAACACTTGTTCATTTCTTGCTACCCCTAGGGGGGAAAGAAGGAAACTATCTCGTAGTTGAGAAATTCCCAGCCCTTCGCCCACAAGTTAAATTTCACTTAAGTATAACATGACCTGCATTCTTATCTCTCTTCTTTTGGTCATCTCCTGTCTTGCTTCATTAATTGCTTTTCCCACAGAGCTCATTCCTACCCAGGGACTGGGTGTGGGGACAGAAGACCCTGGTCTGAGTGCCAGCTCTGCTCCTTCATAGGCATGTAATCCCCAGCAAGTCATAGGACATCACTGACCCATTGACCATCTGTTATACAAATTCAGGTTCATGCTACCTCACACACCCATCTGGGGCCAGACAGATAAGACCAGGAGTGTGGCAGGAAGGTGTGGAGGGCAACAGCTGGTGGGCAAGCCTAAGCACAACAGCCAGCAAACAGAAGCCACAGGGTGACAGAAGAGCCAGCGGGAGCTTCCTTGTAGTCCCATCCCTGCGGATGGTACCTTGGCTGCCAGCTGACGGTAACCAAGCTGTCTTGATTTTAATAACATCCTGTGTGTGTAGGGGGGGGGGGGAGATGGTATTTTCTTCTTTCTCCAGTATCAGTGGGGTTTCTGTTGATTCAGAGAAATGGTCTTGGAGTTTTGGGATTAGTCTTGATTCACTAGTAGACCTGATCCTTGGCTGCAGCCCCGATGTTAAGTGGTGCTGTGACTCAAAAGTCTAGAGAAACTTGCTTTCTTCTGTTCCCTGCACCCTATAATACATATGCAGCTTAGTATTTAGAAATGATGTCACCTTTGTCGCAGGCAAGCTGTGACTGCAGGGACCTTGCATAGCCTCTGGCAGCATAGATGGAAATTAAATACATACATACATACATATATACATACATACATACATACATAAGTAAATAAATAAATAAATAGAGTTATCTTTTCACATAGGAACTCCTCTGGCAGCGTAGATGGAACTAAATAAAATAAATGAATGAATGAATGAATAGGGTTTTATTTTCACATAGGAACTCCAGTCATGGTGGTAGCCTAAGAAGTTTTGTTAATCTGGATCTCCATATGCATTCCCACAACTATATACAAGCCCTTTTATATAATTTCTACACCAGTGGGTTTGTTCTGTGCCCACCGAGCTGAGGACTTGTGCTTGTCTAAGGTTAAGGTGATGCTATTGGATAGGAATCCACTGTGAATTATCTGCCCAGGAAGATGTAAATACTACATAAGTGGGGACATTAGAGGGAAGAGACAAATGTATGATTCCCAGAAAGATGCTGTGACCCTTTTTTCTGCTGTATTTGAGGGAGAAGACTGAATTCTTGAATGTTAGAAGCACAAAAACCATTCAAAGGAAAGATTTAAAAAAAAAAAAAAAAAAAAGAGCCAGGTGGTGGTGGTGCATGCCTTTAATCCCAGCACTTGGGAGGCAGAGGCAGACAGATTTCGAGGCCAGCCTGGTCTACAGAGTGAGTTCCAGGATAGCCAGGGCTACACAGAGAAACCCTGTCTCGAAAAATCAAACAAAAAACAATAAAAAATGAATGAATGAATGAATTTGTTTTCCTAACTAAGCATAGATTCACTTATGTATCTTGAAATTCCACCTCATAATCTTTGTTTGTTTTTTTCCCCCAGAAGTGTTTCTGATGAACTGCATAGAAAGTGAGGTGACTAGATAGAATATCCTGGGCTATTCTGGGTGCCTCTCTCCTCCGGGTAGCATATGATAGGTTATTGCTCTGCCGATGAAATGTGCCAATTCAAACCAGATTAGATTATATATAGGCAGGATTATTGGGAAGCTGCTCTCGGGTGAGTTCACTGGCCCCAAGGAGACAGAGACACAGACAGACAGACAGACAGACAGAAGACAAAATATCTGGAATATATAGGAAGAGCCTCTGGGGGAAGGGCAGCTCAGCCTCTGGGATGGAAAATTCAAGGTTGCAAGCAGTGTGCCAAATAAGGACTGAGAGATGGATACTGGGAGAACCCGGACGCCAGGTCTACTTTGATATGTAAAATGTGCACTTCAGTCACTTGTCCTGGTGTCACAAGCCAAATATCATGGTCATCCAGGACCCAGCAGTGGCTGAAGAGAATGTGTTTCCCCTGGTGACCTGAACGGCTGGATTACACTGGCAAGAGCAGGGCTGATTGGACAACCATCGCCTGTCCTTGGTTGTCCTTTGTGGCCATGTCTGAGGTGTACCCTCCATGCAGCCTCTTGCTCATCCTATACCCACCATGATGTAAACAGTTCACCAGTGGGAACTCAGCCGGGTAAAGAAGCCTCTGCAGGGTCACGGAGCTGGACCAGAGCTGCTGGGCCACAATTCAGCCTCAGGTGGCCCTGAGCCACGCCTCCAGGTACCCTCGCTCGCAAGGGGCTGGGGTTGTCTGCACACCTGCACACAGCCCTCTGGGTTGGGAGCCTGCAGCCTTTGTCATCTGGCTGCCTCATCTCCCTAGTGTATGAAATGAATCACTTTTTAAAAAGGCAGAAAGGCCCCCATGAGGGTAGGGAGGAGCTCCCGAAAGAGAAGCTCGTAGGTGATGCTGGCTGGCTGAGGCATAAATCAGCAGGCCTCGAGCTATATGGTTAGATGGAGGTTAGTGCTCAAAGCTATACATAGCCAGCATGGCTACCAGGTGACCACCTCGAGTGCTAGAGTGTCGATATGGCAGAAGTAGAGCAGGAGTATACGGCTCGGGTAAAGAATTTACCTGAAATATATGATAAACCAACCTCTACTACCACTTATACTTGAGACCCCGAAGCATAGTCCTTGGTGACCAGATCTAGTGGGAGAGAGAGCAGTCTAAGGGCAAGAGGGTAGAGGAGCCATCAGAACCACCGGGCAGACCAGCTTCCACACCCAGGTGACTCAGGCCCTGAGCGTCACCCAGTGACAATCAGGTGGAAGAATGTCTGCTCTGACATCCCTTAAGCCCCACGCTGACTCTTTCTCACTGCTGCACACTCTTCTCTGTTAATCCTCCCTCAGGTAGTGGAGAGCTACTGCCCGGCAGGGGAGGGGCCCTTGCTTTGCGTTCTTGGAAAAGGCTATTCGTAAAAGCCTAATAATGCATTCTGTATCAGAAGCTAGGTGAGAATCTTTTTTTTTTTTTTCCTTCCCGAAAAGGTCTGTTCAGCGAATGTTCCAAGCAAAGACATTGTGTTAACAAAGTATGCAGTACAAAAGGTCTCTGAGGGACTGCAGTGAGAAAACTGGGAAGCAAGAAGAGAGCTGCGCCCCCCCCCACTCCCCACCCCACCCCCACCCCCCGGCCTGTTTGTGTCTAGTTGATAAGAAGACACAGGAAGTAAACAGTCAGAAAGCAACTGTTAGCAAGGTTAAGAGATCAGAATGGGAAGTGAGTGCCCGCCTCTGCCTGGGTGTCACTCCCTTCTGTCTTAAAGTAGAACTGGCCCAAGTCTTGCACTTTGCGTGACCTGAAGGAGTGCCTGTGCTCTGGAGTCTGCAGACCAGGACTCTCCAGTACAGGAACAGTGCTTCTCCAAGGGTAGTCCAAGGACTGGCATGGAGACTCTTCATGGATAACAGATAAATGAAGACTCTGGATGTCTGTGAAGGAAGGGCTGCCCAGCATAAGGAAATGCATATCAAATGTCACAGCCATCAGGGGGAGACTCCAGGAGGGAAATTAGAATGAGAGCCTTTAATGTTGGAGCCCCTGCTGGCTGTCATGCGGGGTATATATCTGGAGAGACAGAGCCTGGCGGAGCATGCAGCCAGCTCCACCCTGACCTGTCTTACCTGAGTTTTCACAAATTCTGCTTGGTCCCGGCACTGGAAATGTGACATTGACATCCCATTGCTCCATTCAAGCATACAGTAAAGGGGTTTGGACTTTGATTCTGGAAATCAAGGGAGGATGCTAGGAGGAAGGGAGTGTCTTGGTAAATTCCTGGGGCATCGATATCAGTGTTTCGGTATCCTCAGTGCCATAGCAACAACTTTGCGCCTAACCTGGGAGGCCGTATGCTTTGGTGAAAAGCCCTTAGCTTCCATAAGTGAGGAGACAGCCTGTGCTGCCCTCTAAATACAATTCCCAGAATGCCTCCTGGAGTTAGCTGACACCATGTCCAAGTTCAAGAATATCAGGGTGAAAGAGAAGTGGAGAGGGATTTGGCACTGCCTTCTCAGTGGCTGGAAACTGTGTGTCAGCACCATTCAGTGCACCTCCCAGCCAGCCAGGCGCTCACCCCACCCGCTGTGCTGGAGCTTGGGTTCCTGTCCGTGGCAGCTGCACAAAGCATTTGCTGAGCTTATGTTTCCCCACCTAACTTCATAACATGTTCTGTCCTCTGGTGTAGAGGGGGTGGGGCCACCCCCTCCTTCCTGTGCACTTCATGGACACCTTTTTGGTGTTGGGAAGCATTCAGCATCCGGCCTGCATTTCTGCATGAGGCTCTAGCATGCTCTGGATTTTCCCTGGTCTGTATGTTACAGCACCTCTAACAAAAAGTGGAGCCCTAAAGGATCTGAGATGCTGAAGGGGAGCATGGGGAGTGGAGCCACCTGACTGGTCTTCCAGGCTGCAGAGGGTCAGGGTACTGCTAGCAAAGGTTGGATAGAGCCATGGAGAATGTGTTGACCACCCAGGAGAGCACATGCTTATATGCCTACAGTAAATATTGACATATACATCACCCAACAAGACAGATCTAATAAACTAAAAGACACACACACACACACACGTATCTCAAGCCACCCTCCCATTTTTCCGTCCATCACACAGGCCACTGGGCTGCCACCCATCCAGGCTACATCTGTAACTCCTTTGCCCTAACTCCTACATTCATTCCTAATGGTTCTAAATACCAACTTTGTCTGATATAGCCACTTAGTAGTATCATATTGCTACCATAATATACAGCCATATATACATATACATATGTACATATATACATATGTATACATAAATGTATATATGTACATATCCCTGCAAACTACTTTCCAGTCAGCAGGTGCAGACTATCTCTTCAGTTCCTTGAGAACTGTGGGCAAGAAGAGCAGTAGTGTGTTCCTAGCCTGCCCTCAGAATATCTACAAAGCAGTGATCCTGAACAAAGCTTATCTTGAGTTTTCTGTTCTGTAAACCCAGCTGAAAGAGCTCAGAAAGAACACCATGGTACATGAAACAGCTATTAGCTCTGTGTGTGTGTGTGTGTGTGTGTGTGTGTGCGCGCGCGCGCACTTGTATGTGAGTTCACATGTGTTGAGACAGGGTCTTACTATGTAGCCTTCCCTAGCTGGCCTTGAACTCACAGATATCTTCCTGCCTCTGCCTCCCAAGTGTATGGGCCACCACACCTAGCTATGTGTCTTTGTGTCTGTTCAAAGGTGAATGAATGGAAGGACTTTCCCCTGGTTGTAGGGAAAAGATTTTAGAAACTTAGTTATGAAATTAGGCATCAAAACAAACAAGAAAACACAGGATTCGGTCAACCACGTCAAAGTTGAAAACTCGCAGAAGCTAGAAAGAATCAAAACCACTGGAAACTGCCAAGGTCTCCATCTCCAACTACAGGAATGTTCTGATCAGCTCTTAGCTGGTGGAAACTTCGAGGAGAGCCGCCTCAGCAGCAGGTCAGAAGCCAGCTTGGATGCTGGATTCCGGAAAAGGGTAACTTTTGCCAGATTGTATCTTAGTAACAGTCTCAAAAGGGGCCAGCCCTGCCTTGCCTGGCACAGGCCGCTGGCCTACCTCCTCCTCCTCCCTGACCTCTGGTTTGCTCAACGTGGCAGCCTCAGGTGCCCAGGACCCAGGTGTGTCACTCTCCGTGGTGTGGTGAACTCTGCCTTCTCACAGTCCCCATAGGTGCCCACAGAGCACGCCACCTGCAGCTCCAGACTGACTTGAAAGAGTGATTCTGCAGCTGGCTGTGGATGGGAATTTCATCAGAAATGGGTGTGGTTCTCTCTGCTGGCACGAGCTGGTCTTTGTTGTGCTCTATCATCCAAGAACAACTATTAACTAAGTCTAGGAAGGGTAACACAGGTCATCACAGCCCAGCTGAAGATTGTATAATGTGCCCGTTTCAGTAATGTCATTCTGAGCACACAAACAGCCAGACCACCACCTCAACTTGTACGCAGCTTGAACAAGCCTCTGGTCAGAGAGAAAACAGGGCCTTCAAAACCTTATCCCTCAGAAAGGAAGTACTTTAGGTAGGAGTCTTGATATCTACATTACAGCATTGCCTCTGTGTGAGCCGTGTGACTTTGAGCAAATGACTTTATTGATTTATAATGCTTTTACACAATACCATCCATTTTCGGGGACACATTTACAGCAACTTGATCCTTATTGTCACCAAGTGCAATAGCTAGTGAGCTCTTAAAGAAAGAAAGAAAGAAAGAAAGAAAGAAAGAAAGAA
>JADRCD010196755.1:1562-13452 GCA_019843815.1 Montemys delectorum | reverse complement strand
TCCTAGTTTTTTAATGAACATAAATAGATAAAGTCTTTTTGTTTGTTTGCTTGCTTTGTTTTGTTTTAAGTAGAGCTTAAAATCTTGGATCTTACTGTGGTACAAGCCCAAAATAAGAACAATTTTTAGACATTGTAGTTCATTGTAATAAGGCTGTACTTCAATGACCCTCACATCACCAAAGGATTTTACCTCCCTAGTAGCAAAGCTAAGAGTTGACAGTTCTGCTGCACCAAGGAATGAACTATAGGCAAGATTTTTTGGATACAGATTTTCTGCTATGGTCAACGCTTTTTGACTGGAGTGATTGTCTTCATTCTCATCCCACAGAGAACAGGTTACATTCATTTAAGAAATGGTGTGTATTAAGATGGTGTATCCTTGAAGTTATTCACCAAATGTTTCAATGATCAATAGTTCTACTTGGAGGGTGGCACAGACATTAGGTGAGGGTAAGAATCTGGTTCATTGGTTGTGATGATTTTGAAACCATTCATATCAGAGAAAGAGTAACTTACAAAGTCCTCTTCTTCAAAATTGATACAATAGTTACAAACGTCAAGCAAAGCATTCAGTCTCACTCTTTGTTGATCTCTTACAAGCCACCTCCCAAGTTAATTGTTTAGATTTCTTTTGGCTATATGAATAATTTTGAAATATGTAAGCTATTCTGAAAGCCATAGTATAGTGTTAAAATATCAAATAAACAATCCTACTAATAGAGATAGGAGTAAGATAGGCTAAGATAGGAGAAGCATGATTTCAAGACCATTATGTGGTACCCAACAATACACTGTCAGGTACAAACAAGAAGAAAGTGTATATAGATTATACAACATTGGACCTATTTCTCCAATTAGCAAATTGGGGAGACCACCAGATGATAGCAAATAAATTTCCAATTCCTTATACTTTTAAATTTGAATCGATAAGGATATGTTGGTAATATTAATTTTCATATTAAGAGATATTAAGAAAAAGTAGTTGTTACTTTCTGTTACTTTTGTTGTTAGAGGTAGAATTATGTTTGTATGGGTTTGTTGAAAGATTACTTTCTTGCTATTTTAGGGTGTAGTTTTGTTCTTTATGTTAGTGTTTTCCATCTATTATCCCTTGTAGGCCTGGATTTGTGGAAAGATATTGTATAAATTTGGTTTTGTCACAGAATAATTTGATTTATCCATCTATGGTAATTGAGAGTTTTGCTGGGTATAGTAGCATGGTCTAGCATTTGTGTTCTTTTAGGGTCTGTATGACATCTGCCCAGGATCTGCTAGCTTTCATAGTCTCTGATGAAAAGTCTGGTGTAATTCTAATAGGTCTGCCTTTATATGTCACTTGACCTTTTTCCCTTAGTGCTTTTAAAATTATTTCTTTGTTTAGCTCAGTTAGTGTTTTGATTATTATGTGACGGGAGGAATTTCTTTTCTGGTCCAGTCTATTTGGAGTTCTGTAAACCTCTTGTGTGTTCATGGGTATCTCTTTCTTTAGGTTAGGAAAGTTTTCTTCTATAATTTTGTTGAAGATATTTACTGACCCTTTAAGTTGGGAATCTTCACTCTCTTCTATATCTATTATCCTTAGGTTTGGTCTTCTCATTGTGTCCTGGATTTCCTGGATGTTTTGGGTTAGGAGCTTTTTGCTTTTTCCATTTTCTTTGACTGTTGTGTCAGCGTTTTCTATGGTGTCTTCTGCCCCTGAGATTCTTTCTTCTATCTCTTGTATTCGGTTGGTGATGCTTGCATCTATGACTCCTGATTTCTTTCCTAGGTTTTCTATCTCCAGGTTTGTCTTTCTTTCTCATTTCTTTATTGTTCCTATTTCCATTTTAGATCCTGGATGGTTTTGTTCATTTCCTTCTCCTGTTTGATTGTGTTTTACTGTAATTCTTTAAGGGATTTTTATGTTTATTCTTTAGGGCTTCTAACTATTTGCCTGTGTTTTCCTGTATTTCTTTAAGGGAGTTATTTATGTCCTTCTTAATGTAGAATCATGAGAAGTGATTTTAGATCTGACTTCTGCTTTGCCAGGTGATGGTGTGTCCAGGACTTGCTATGGTGGGAGAATGGGGTTCTGACGATGCCAAGTAACCTTGCTTTCTGTTGTTTATTTTCTTACTATTACCTCCCGCCATCTGATTATCTCTAGTGCTACCTGCCCTGGCTAAATCTGACTAGGGACTGTCCTTCCTATGATCCTGGTTATGTCAGATCTCCTCAGTCAAGGTGTCTCTGTGATCCTGTGATTCTGAAATCCTGTGATCCTGGGTTTGTTAGAGCACCTGGGAGTAGAGCTTCCTCTGGGTATTATGGGACTCACTGCAGAATCTGTGCCCTAGGTCTGCTCAGGGCACCAGCCCAGACATACTGGAAGGAACCCATGCCTGGAACCCATACCGGAAGGAACTGGGCTGGTGCAGTTCCTGCTTGTCTGGGTCCCGCTGGTCCCAGTTACTTCTGATGTTGGGACAGATGTGTCCTCCTCACCTCTGATCCTATGATCCTGGGTATGTTCCAACCTCAACTTTCTAATGCTCCAACTGCTCCTCATCTTTCTTCAAACTTGTGCCTGCCTCCTATAGCTTTAAGCAGTATAGTAGTCTAATGAAAATAAAAAAGTGCCAGGTGTTACCTTTGTTCTTTTAACAAGACTTTTTCCCTGGGTCCTGTGAAGGCTCTGTGTCCCAGTGTAGGGGAATGCCAGGTCCAGCAAGCAGGAGTGGGTGGGTTGGTGAGCAGGGGGAGGGGAAAGAGGATAGCGGGTTTTCCGAGGGGAAACCAAGAAAGGGGATAACATTTGAAATGTAAATAAAGAAAATATTCAATAAAAATTAATGAAAAATACAAATACAAACATATAAAAAGAAAAACAAAAACAAAAATACCAAGAGTTTTTCTAGACCATTCAAAGAGTAATTTGAGTGGGTAAGCATGGAGGGTGGGGGAAACTCACTTCAGTGTGGTCTTCACACAGCTTCTTATTGGCCTGACTGCTCATTTTTTTTCACCTAGTGACAACCTCTAACAGTTCTAGAACAGGTTACTTTACTGGAAATGCTAACTAGCCACAATGAACTCAATAAACCATTTCAGAAAGAAGTGAATGTCATTCTAAACAGCAACATTTGGTTTTTCCTGGAAACTCAATTTTCAATGTTACAATTTTCCCGGAAGTCTTCATTCAACAGCATTCCCAGCTATGACATTTAGCAGGTCCAGTACCTATATAGATATATGCCACAGGCTGGCCGATCTGGGCCTCCCTCAACCCACTGGAGAAACGGGGTCCTAGTCAGGTCGACAAGGCATAGGCGAAGAAATGATAGCAGAGACGACATATGAAGTATAGGATCTGAATGTATTTCTTAAAAATGGCATCAGACTTTTACAGTCATTGGAAAAGAAAAATGATAAATCTGGCAGCTCAGCAGTCAAGGTATATTTGAGGCTACCTAAAATACACTGGGTCTAAAAACAACAGTAATCTCCTCTGGACTGGTGCAGCACCCTTGGGCACCAAGCACGCTCAGGCTGCATGGGCCCAGCCGGAGTCCTGTGGGGCTGCAGGTGAGCCAGCCAAGAAGATGGAGGCACGAATCTTCAATGCTGACTCTAGAATGCTGAATCTAGAATACTCTACTACTTAATCTCTTGAATCTCGACTGGTGCTGCACCCCCCCCCCTGGGGCCCAAGCACTCTGGGCCGGGAGGGGGGGAGGTGCTTCAGACTGCATGAATCTAGGTCCTAGTCCATCTAAGTTCTAGTTCTAGTCAGAGTGCAAGCAAGTCCGAATGTTCAATGCAGACTCCTCTATCTGGAATGCTGACTGTTCCACACTGTCTCTCTCTCTCTCTCTCTCTCTCTCTCTCTCTCTCTCTCTCTCTCTTTCACACACACACACACACACACACACACACACACACACTTGGCTCAAAGTCTCACCCATCCTAGGTAAAACCGCCCAAATCTTTTGGGCAAGTAGAGATATGTCTCTTGCTAATTCCTAGGAGTGGTTCAGCTGCAGTCCTTGACTGAGGAAGAGGATTTTACTTGACTTTGCCCTGGGATAAATCTCCCATTCTGTGAGCTTCAATGCAATATTCCCTTCCTTATTTCCCTAACAATGCCAGAGGCAATTAGTCTGGGTGGGTAACATTCCTTAGGGAACTTCCAAGCCAGGGTTTGGCTAGGAAGTTGGAACATTGGTAAAAGGTCAGAGAGACATGTCCGATTTTTTCTCTAGCTGTCATATTTTGGTGGGCATCTAGCACAAGAGTGCGAGGACATATCTGGGCTACCTCTGAGTTAGGGGGTGCCAGGCGACAATACGGGTGCAGGAGACTGGCTTTCTTTAAGCTTACGCCTCAGATACTGCAGTCATGCAAGGTCTGCGTGGCAGATATATATAGGTATAGGTATGTCCTTAGTTTATGGATATTTGTGCTCTTTGTATTAGAATTCTTTTGAAGAGACTCCTTTGTCAAGGATGAGGTTAGAAACACCCTTGGAAAGTCATGGCTGCTAATATCCACTTGGAGATTCGTAGATTTGAATGTGTGTGTGTGTGTGTGTGTGTGTGTGTGTGTGTGTGTGTACATGTCAAGAACAGCAGAATACAATAGGTCTAACATGAAACATTAATAGAAAATATATAACTGAATGTAAGAGACACAGTAATGAAAAACTCACACAGACATTGTATCATTGGAGTCTTACGGAGTTAGAACAAAGTAATGTAGTATTATATGGAGTAGACCAGTAGTCCCAAATGTTCTAAAGATTAAGAAAACATAGCCCTAAGATTTAATAAAATCTACTAAATATTTGTGTCATCTAGTCACATCTTAGTAAATTGCTGAATTAAATAATAAAATACAGTGGACAGAAAGAATGAGGAAAATACTTAAATATCTTTGAAAGAACATTGATAAACCTGAAAGTCAAGTCTTCAAAAGAAACAATGCAAACACAAAGGAGAATTAATATTATGACCAACTCAAATATGTACTCAGCAAAGTTACCTTTCCAAATTCATCTTAAAACAAATATGTTGTCAAAGAAATAAAAACAATGACTACTTCACTAGTAGACCTAAAATGCAAGAAATATTAAAAATAGTTTCTCAGACATAACAGAAATGATCCCAGTAAGGTGGAGAGCAATGGAAGGAAACATACAACACTGACATCTGGCCTCTCTGCAGGTGCACACAGATCCTTAGGCACTTTCATGCAAAGGTGTACACACGTACACAAACATAAAAATATATTTTAAAAAGAACATGGAAATTAAAAGGAATTAAGATAATCAAAAATTAGAATATACATAGCAACACAATATTCAATATATACCCAATGAATTTTTCTAATTTAAAGTATGGGCAAATTTTAAAAATTAGACCCTCTAGTTACATTTTACATCACATCTTGGTGCAAGTCTTTGTGGATAAGTATACAGCAATGTAGTTTGGTATAGAACAAAGGGTCAAATTCAAACATACTAGTAAACCCATGGATCTTGGTGGAGAACCCATAACTATAACTTCAATAAATTATCATAATCCCTACCCACACTGTAAATATCAGTCTTTATACCCACAGGTAAGTATAGTCTTCTCTTCTAATGAAGAAACCTCTCTTAGGAAACTTTAAAACATTTCTCTCAATATATGTTAAACAAAAGTCCATCAAACCATTCGAGTTGTTTTGATAAAAGAACTCTAAGTCCTACTGGCTGGTTATAGCACATCATATTAGTATTAATGACTTTCTTCATCATATTATATTGTGGTTTTTGCATAGATCCCTTTCTAATATTAGCTTCACTTGGGAAAATCTTACAAAAGGAATTTATCTTCTTGTATTAGTTAGGGTTCTATACAAGAAGAGAACTGATAGGATGAGTATGTTTTAAAAGTAGTAACATATACATACTGAGCAGGTTGTACTTAGGTGTTTAAGAGTACATATATAACAAATAATAAACAAAGAGAATTTTAAAAAAGAACAAGAAGCAGTATCCAAGAGAATTTGGAGGAAGGAAAGGAGAAAATGATATAATTCTATTATGATCTCAAAAAGTAAAGTCATAATTTTTAAGTGGGGTAATTTATTATAGTAGGTTACAGATTTGGTCCAGATACTCTAATAATGGCTGTCTCTCCAAGGAAAGACCAAGTATCTGGTAGTTACATCCACAAGACTGAAGGCCTCAGCAGTTGTAATCTGGTACTAGGGTTTTGCAAGATTCATAGAAAGCTGCTGATCTTCAGTCTACATTGGATCCCTAAAGTAAGAGGTTCTAATACCATCAAAGGAATGGATTAACTTGTCAGTGAGAGTAAGGTCAAACAGGTAAAAAGAAAAATCTTTCTTCTTCCATGTTCTTTTATGGGGGCTCTTACCAGAAGACACAGCCTAGGTTTATGGTAGATCTTTCCACTTAAATGATCCAAGCAAGAAAATATTTTACTTCCAGATGTTGTCAAGTTGATAACCAAGACTAACCATTACATTCATCTTCTTTCTCATAATAGCCTTTAAATATTTAACAGAGCTAATATTAATTGTTGTGATTAGCTTTGTCAACTTGATAGAACCTAAAACATCTTTGAAGATAGTCTAAATGAGGGATTGCTGAGTTGGCCTGTGAGCATATCTGTGGGGGCACAGGGTTCTTAATTAGGTTAACTGCTATGCAAAAGTACAGTCCTCTATGGATGGTACCATTCCTAGGCAGAATTTCATGACCTGTATAAGAATCCAAAAGAGAATAAGCAAGTGAGTATGCATGTATTAATTTCTCTCTGATTTTAACTATGAACATGTTCTAACTAGTTATTTGAAGTTCCTGTCTTGACTTCTCCAAAGTGATATACTATAATCTGGAAATGTAAATGTAACTTTTATTCTTCTGTGGTAATTGTCCCCTAGGCTTCCTCTCTTTGTCTGCTAACCTAGGCCTAGTCATAGAAGCTTCTAGCCTCTACACAATCTAACCTAAACCTAGAATGTTTTCAACCTTTGACACTTACTACTGCTGAAAACACTTACCCTTTCTAGTTCTTTCTGAACTCTGTTAACTGGTTTAACTAAGCTATTCTGGTTCAAACTCCTCTTCAAGCTGACTGATTCAAACTGGCTTCTCTCTCAGCTTCTGACTGAATTGCTCTACTTGGCTTCAAACTAATTCTAGTAATTCTGTTCTAGTCATCTGGCTCCTTCTTATTCTATGGATTGTTCTGTCCTCTTCTGTGTCTAGCCTGTTCTGTATTCAACCTATCAGGAAAACTCTCCTAGAAAACTCCCTCCTCCTCTGTATGCTACTCTCTCTTAAGTCATCTCTCTTTCATCGTTGTTCTCATGAGAGTTGGACATATCCTATTCTGTCAAATCTTTCTCTGATCTGTCACTGTGTCTGCCTTTCAATTAGACATCACTTTCCAACATGGGTTCTTCCTTCTACAAACTAACTTCACCTTCATTGTTTGGAATTAAAGATGTGTACTAAGGGTGTGTCTACATTCTATCCAGAGTAGCCATGTTGCTGGATTAAAATCCCTCTACATAGAAATTTAAGATAAAATAACTCCTTTTGGCCCTTAAGTTGGTTTTGTCAGACTTTTTTGCTTGTTTATTTGTTTTATTATTTGTTTTTTGTTTTTTTTTAACCACAGCAACAGAAATGAAACTAGAATGTTGGCTGTGGCTGTTCTGAACAAGCATCACCACAAAGTACATTTTTCCTTATATGATCAAATATTCCAAAGCTATTATTGACCAGTGCTGAGTATATCAGGATACCTGGACTTCCCTCTGTGTCCCAGGAGAGTAAGAAACTTTTGTGTTCTTAGAGGATTAATCACACTATGGACTGACATTAAGTATACTGTAGAGATATCCCTCACATTTTATACTGAATCTTATAAAGTTATACTTTCTCTGCTCTGTGATTATATTACTTTGCTTTCTGTCCCTAAGGACAGGATTCTAGACTCATCTCAGTTACTATTAAATACGGACGTACTTGCTGGAACACATCCAACTCGTGTTTGGAAAAATGGGAAACCATTCACATTTCTATCTATTATAGATATTAAAATCATACCAGCTCTTCCACAGAAATGAATAAACTAAAATAATAGTGGATGCTAATGACTGGAAGTACTCACTCCCTATAGGAGAAAGTAAAAGAGGAAATACATTAACATCCTCTTTTGTTTCTTTATTTACTAAATATTAAGTCTCTGTTTAGTTTTGCCTGTATAATTATAGCTTGATCTAGAAATCAAATTTAAGGGAAGGGGATTGTTTATTGCATAGTTCCTTGCTCTCATCTTGTGCCTTAGGCTGCTATAGCCATATGCCAACCACAGTGCCACACCATGCTTTGATTTGGCTGGCAGCCTGCAATTCAAGCTTTCCATCACTGATATTGAATTCTTTGCAGTGATTTTTGTTTAGTATTCTTACTTGTCACTTCACATCCTTCAGCTTTACTAATAAAATGCTAAAGAAAACCAGAAATACTACAAATGAGACCCATTAGTTTTAGCACTTTATTAATAGCATTTAACTTGTACTATTAAACTATTAACATATAATAAAAAGCTAGACTATTGCATTAACAGGGTAAATGTATTCCAGTGAATAATAATAAACCATTGGCAATTTAGAGCTCAATTTAGCTTAAATTATATTGTTAACAATATGCCTGGTTTGCTCACATGAAATTTAAAAAGCCACTCTCAAGAATTCATATAAAATACCTTATGCCATTTATGTGTGCTGTAACACATAGATAGAATGGGGAGTAGAGTAATTGTCTAAATTAACATTCAAGCCAATCTTCAGAACAGCCACCATTGTATCAGCCTTACAAAATGTACACCCATCTCTTCTTATATTCAATATGCTATTTTTGATGTAGTATCTGAGGTTAAGGAGTATACATAGTTTTGCCTGCACGTATGTATGTGCACCATGTGTGTTCCTGGTGTGCAAGGAAGCCAAAGGGCATTGTTAAAGCCTCAAGAAGTAGAGTTATAGATAGGTGTGAGCCACAGTGTGGGTTTTGGTAATGAAACTCAGATTCTGTGAAGGACCAATGAGTGCTCCTAATTGCTGAGCTATCTCTCTAGCCCCTCTTTTCTTGAATTTGTTTTTATGTTTTGTTTTGTTTTGTTTGTTTTGTTTTTTGTTTTTCATTCCTTTAGTGTTTTTGAGACAGGGTTTCTCTGTGTAGCATTGGCTGTCCTGGAACTCACTCGGTAGACCAGGCTGGCCTCAAACTCAGAAATCTGCCTGTCTCTGCCTCCCAAGTGCTGGGATTAGAGGTGTGTGCCACCACTGCCTGGCTCTTTTCTTGAATTTGTATGTATTCATTTGTACTTGGTTTTACAGTGACTGAGTAAGATATATCATGTTGGCCCTTTGGAACTGTGTAGTGATTTATGGGCCTAATGGTCCCTTATAAAGTTAACAGTATGATCGAGTCTTCCGTTACAACAGTCTTAGCATGGGAAGAAACTAATCAACCTTCTTACTCTACAGAATTCCTCTCTATAGCATTTTATAAGAATTATAAGAAATGCTAAAATCTGCCTGAAATCTCACCTTGCTATTTTATATCCATGAACATAAATTTATGAGACAAGTGCTGAGACCCAGGGCTGCAACTTCTGCTAGATGTCCTAGAATGTGAAGGCAGAGACAGGCCAGAAGGGCATCCAAGCATTTCTGTAGCAGAGTTCCTATCCACACGCATTACTTTTGATATAGTATCTGAGGTTAGATAGTCTTGCTGAAACAATTCAGAAGAAAGGATACTCATTTTCTCTCATGGAATTTTTGGACATTTTCCATTCAGCACTGATATTTATATCTCCCAGTCTTGAAAAAAATCCCTTGGAGTAGCACAAAATAAATCAAATGCCTGTACCGTGACATATCTTCAAGTATGTAAAAAGATCAACCTCTTCCCCAGAAACCTCTTTTTCTCAACTTAACTTCTCAGTTCTTTCAACTTGCCCTCTCATGACACACCATTTTAAACCTTGTCACCAACACCAAAGAACAATGTCCTAGAAGTGAACGGGGCACTAGACATTATGTTGGGATGCATCTCTTTTCATTTTTATCAGGTAAACCAGAGATACTTAGCATTTTTTGCTGCTATATTAATTTCTGCTATAATCACCAGCAACCTATGAAATGAATATAATATAAGAAAATAATAAGGATGTGATTTTTTGTTGCTGTAAGTTAACTGCTTTTATAGTAGAAAAAAAATCCTAAAAACTTATATAATGATCTTGTTTCTAATATGGTTTTCAGGAGTTTCAGACATTTCTATCAGCTTCTCTCCTTTGAAATTAGCTTCATTAACAGTGCCACAAATGAATGTAAAATCCAAAACTTTCTCTTTTTAAAAGGTTTATTTATTTTATATATATGAATATTTTGCCTGAATGTATGTCTGTGTACTACTTATGTGTCTGGTGCCTGTGGAAACCAGAAGATGCTATTAGATTCCCTGGAACAAGAGTTACAGATATTGTGAGATGCTAAGAAGCAAACCTTGGTCCTCTGAAAGAGCAGCCAATACTCTTAATTGCCAAGCAATTTCTCTATGTTCTCCCCAAAATGTTTCTTTCTAAATGGCACTTTTTATATTTTTACTTAAATGCCTTCATTTAGTTCAAAGTGAATTTTTAATTTCGTAGTTAGATTAGAAAAGAGGTGAAATGAAGAAATGTTGCAGAAAGACAGAGAAGTTTTCTCTCAGTCTAATTTTTGCCTTGTTTAGTGTGAGCATTCCTTTTCTTAAATTTGTCGGAACATAACCATTTTGTATTTAGTTTTCAAATCAAATAAAATCAAATAAATAAATAAATAAATAAATAAATATCTCACGTAGGATTTCTGCTTGTCTTAGAAATTTTCAGCACTTTGTGGGAAGCTAAAATTCAAAGGATACAGCAAACTTATTTGGATTTATATATGAGGCTCTCACTGAAGGTCTGCAGTAGTCACAACTCTGTCCATTATAGTCACCAGTTATGTACCTGAAATGTCTATGCCTAAGTCAGGCAAAGAGAAATTATTCAATCCATGGTCTTTCTATTTGAAAAGTCCCATTTTCTGGAAGCTTGGAGAGATGACAAGCTACTGACACTGGCACCATCGTCTAGTATGAGCAGTGAGAATAGAGGTCCACACGGGAAGGACTAATGTGGAGTGAATATAAAACCAGGCTAAAGAGGAGAGATAAAGATCATCCTGTAAGAAAGCTATACTTTTCATTTTGTCTTGTAATAAACAAATCCAGCATTTTGTCTAGACACAAGAACACGTGTAATGGTAAATTCATTCTTCATCAGTTTTCCACAGAGAAATCCACATTTCTGTGCCTCAGATAGTATTGGTATCAGCAGACTGAAGAAGTTGTGAGTGTAACTTACGGAACCACCATATGGCACAATAATAGGACCATTTCCCATGTTCTCTAGAGCTCCAGTTTTCAAGGGCCTGCACATGACTCGTGTCTTAGGTGCTCTTATGCTTGTTTTTATCAACCAAAGGCTATTGGATGAACAAACTGTGTTAAAGAACACATTTTTCAAGTAAGGCACTAGTAACATTGGTCATCTACCTGGGACAGGATTGATCTAAAATTCTTGCACAATTTTGATTCACTCCTGTTCCATATCTTAGTCTGAAACACTTCAAAGGCAAAGAATTGTCCTGTTCTCATTGTTTCCATCTCTGTTGAGCAGTGCACCCTCCCTCCCTTTCTCCCTCCCTTTCTTCCTCCCTTCCTCCCTCCTTCCCTCTGTCTCTCTGTCTCTGTCTCTCTGTCTCTGTCTCTCTCTGTCTCTCTGTCTCTCTGT
>JADRCD010196752.1:0-26288 GCA_019843815.1 Montemys delectorum | reverse complement strand
CCTTATCTATAGATCAAGTTCCAGGATAGCCAGGGTTTTACAGAGAGACCCTGTCTTGAAAAACCAAAATAAAAAGAGCAGGGCTTTCTTGTTTTCCTGTATCTCTTAGCTCCTAGGAAAGGGCTTGGAACATTTAAATATAGAACTTTTTAAATTAAGACAGGGTGTGTGAAAAGTTATCAGATTGTGGTTTAAAAACAGTTTTGTGACATCTATTAGTTTTTCTTGTTCGTTCGTTCGTATGTTTGTTTGTTTACTTATTTATTTATTTATGTATGTTTTATTCCCAGGTGCTATACTTGTGTTTTTACCAGGGCTAGCAGAAATCAAGATGCTTTATGAGCAGCTACAGTCTAACTCTCTTTTCAACAACAGACGCAGTCACCGGTAAGCCACTTGCTTTCTATCCGTAGTCACATGCTGTAGCCATCTCTAAAGATGAAGAGCTGAAAGGTCCTATGGTCGTCCTCACCCTCCTTAGACTGTGGTGTCACCTCTCAAACATGTATTTACTTATGCCTGCTAGAAATGGGAGACCTCTGTGCTCCAGGAAATGTTACTCCATTCCGTCAAGGACGGACATTTCTCTTCACTTATCATAGTGACTCAGCAAATCTACATGCAGTTTCAGTTGCCTGATTTCCGAGGAGGAGGGGAAGCTGGATTAAGCTGGCATTAATAATAACAAAGAAAGGCTGCCATTTTGAGAGAAAACAATTTCTCACCAGTCACTGGATGTGTCACATACAAGGGCAAAGCTAGCTAGCAAGTTAGCAATGAGTCTCCTAACTTGCACCACGTTTTGCTCCCTTCTCTTTGGACTTAAGGCAGAAGATTATTCTTTGCTGGTTAGCTTGTTTTTGGCTTGTTACTTATAAAATATCAGTCACTTATTCCTATTGGTGGCTTACTACTGAAAAACCACAGAAGTTTTCCCAGGTTGGCACAAGGTTTTTGTTTCTGGAAGACTCTATTTTATGAGAACAAGGAGCCTCCTATCCTGAAGAGCTAGGCCTTGAAAGCTGTACTCAAAGCTGTCAGACGCTGTCTTAGGATTTCCATTGATGAGAAGAGACACCATGACCATGGCAACTCTTAGGAGGTTTAGAGGTTCAGTCCATTATCATCATGGTAGGAAGCTTGGCAGCATCTAGACAGATAGGGTGCTGGAGAACAAGTTGAAAGTTCTATATCTTCATCCAAAGGCAGCAGGAGTAAATGGGTCTGGCTTTCCCTGGCCAGACCTCAAAGCCCTGGCTCCACAGTGTCAGACTTCCTCCAAAAATGCCACCCCTCCTCCAATAAGGCCACCCCTCCTCCAATAAGGCCACCCCTCCTCCAATAAGGCCACACCTCCTAACAGGGCCACTTCCCCTGGGCCAAGCATGTTCAAACCACCACAACTCTTGAAGTCATTTAATTAATTTCAGTAGAAATTTACCCACCGCAGGTCAGGTTCAGTGGTTTGTGCCAGAATTCTTACCGTGCTTCATTTCCCTTTAGATGTGTTATTCACCCACTTCACTCATCATTATCCAGTGAAGAGCAGCAGGCGGTGTTTGTGAAACCTCCAGTAGGTGTAACTAAGATTATCATTTCCACCAACATTGCTGAGACATCCATAACCATTGATGATGTTGTTTATGTCATCGATTCTGGGAAGATGAAAGAAAAGAGGTAGGTGACATAACAGAGACTAACCTCCTTTAGGATAACACAGCTATTAATGGTTACTGCCGAAGTGCTCTAAAGCAGTATTGTGTGTGGGTCCATAGCCAGTGTCATGAACGTGAAAGTCAAACAGGATGCAAAATCACAAGTAATAGATTCATTTTCCCATGTGATTTTTCCATGTGCTTGAATGAGAAGAAAATGGCTAAAGAAAATGTGTGTGGTGTCTGATGGACTTAAATCATCACAGCACTAGTTAAACCACAGTTCTACAATAAACTGGACTGGATATCTTGAGAAATAAGGTGGTTGTCTTACATAAGACCACTTGTCTGTGCCTCATAGTCTTGACAACATTCATAAAAGTAACTCAGTAAAGTACTTGCAGGAACTATGTTCAATCCCCAGAACCCACACTTAAGAAAGGAAGGTGGTGGCATTAGCCTTTAATCCCAGCATTTGGGAGGCAGAGGCAGGCAGATTTCTGAGTTCAAGGCCAGCCTGGGCTACAGAGTAAGTTCCAGGACAGCCAGGGGGATCCAGAAAAAAACCTCTTTCTAAAAAAAATAAAATTAAATAAATAAATAAAAAAAACCAGAAGAACTGGGCAGTGGCAGTGGTGGTGCATGCCTTTGGAAGGCAGAGGCAGGTGAATCTCTATAAGTTCAAGGCCAGCCTGGTTTACAAAGCAAGTTCCAGGACAGCCAAGGCTACAGACAGAAACCATGTCTCAAAAAAAAAAAGGAAGGAAGGGAGGAAGGAAGGGAGGGAGGGAGGAAGGGAGGAAGGGAGGGGGCAGAAGGAAAGAAAGAGGGTAGGGTAGGAGGGAGAGAAGGAAGAAAAGGAAAAAAAGCTAGATGTGGTGGCATGCACTTGTATTATCAATTCTGGGTTAGGAGAGGCAGGAAAATTACTGATGTTCACTGGTCAGCCAACCTACCCCACTCGGTGAGTCCCAGGCCAGTAAGAGACCTTGTCTCAGAGAGAAAGAGACCAATGGAGGGGGTGGAGAGAGACAGTATCTGAAGAACTATAGCCAGTTATTCTCTGGCTTACATACACATACTCAGAATAACTCAATCTTATATTTCCTTTTCTTTTCTAGATACGATGCTGGCAAAGGAATGGAAAGTCTAGAGGACACATTCGTGTCCCAGGCCAACGCTCTGCAGAGAAAAGGCCGAGCTGGCCGAGTTGCATCTGGAGTCTGCTTCCATTTGTTCACAAGCCACCACTACAACCACCAGCTTCTGAAGCAGCAGCTCCCAGAAATCCAAAGAGTGCCCCTGGAACAGCTGTGCCTCAGGTTACATCCCCGCTCGCCTTCTCTGCTTGCACAGGCCATGTTTCTCCTTCTATTTAAGTTTCATGTTCTTTTTCCTAGAAGAAGAAATGATGCTTAGAATAGAGTGCATGAAGTCACCATTTGCATAAAGTCCATCAGCGTGACCCTTTCCTTCCTTTTAACTCTCTGCACATACAGATTCTCACATTTTCAGAATGTGGCCTTATAATAATTCTCAAAAATACATTTCTAAATTAGGAAAGTAACTTGACTTGCCAGGGAATTTCTGCCAAAGGACACAAATATCACAGGATGCCAGAGAAAAATCTACAGCCTCATTATCAGTTAGAGAAAAGTAAACAAAACTTGCAACACCATTATTAGCTAATGAACAAATGTCATAAAATAGGATTTAGTAAGAAGTTGAACAGATTCAGTATTACATGAGCTAAAGAAGTTTTAATTCAATGTTCATGAAAAATTGCTTGCTGATATAAGAAATGCAAATTATCCATACCCTTTTATCCAGTTGTTAACTTAAAAAGGGAAATAAAATAACAAGGCTATGGTAAGGCTTAGTTGTATAAAGCTCTTTTTAAATGCTGTGCACGGTAGTCAAGCCCTCTGCCCCATGCTATAATTCCCACTGTGTGCTCCTGCCAGTGTAGTTCATCCTTTATTCCTTCTTGCAGTTTCACTACATTTATCACTGTCAGGGCATCACTACAAGGAAATGCCTCAAGAGAGAAAGCACAGCACCAAATATGTGTACATTAGTGAAAGACAGCTGTATTATCTGAGCTGATAACATCAAAAGAGATTCTAAGACCAGGCGGTGGTGATGCACACCGTTAATCCCAGCACTCGGGTGGCAGAGACAGTGGGTCTCTGAGTTTGAGGGCCAGAGTGAGTTCCAGGACAGACAGGGGTACAGAGAAACTCTGTCTCAGAAGAACACAAATAAGCACAGGCAGTTCGACTGCCGGGTCTCATGGCAGTTCTGTTTTCAGCTTGAGGAGCCTCCCTGCCTCCCACGGCAGCTGTCCAGTATCTCTTCCCACCCATAGTAATCAAGATTCCCACATCCTTACCAATACTTTGTTCGCCATCGGAAGTCTCTTTCATAATCTGAACCCACTGTTAAAAGAAAAGGCTCATTCTAAAAGTTTGTTAAAAGAATGTTTAGTTTGGGTAGGTGAACTTGAAGTATTTCTGTAGTTTATTGCTAAGAAAACTAGAGGGCAGGGTTTTAAAGGCTTTCCTTAAAGCAGCACTGCAGCTGGGTGTGGTGATCCCTGTCTGTAATCCTGGAATTAGGGAGGCTCCTTCTACCTGTCTCAAAACCATGATGTGCTGTGTCGCTTAGAAAAGCACTTAGGGGGAGTTGGAGAGAGGGCTTAGGGATTAAGAGCACTTGCTGCCCTTCCAGAAAACCCGAGTTCAGTTCCTAGCGCCCATTGTCAGACAGCTCCTAACCATTTGGAACACAATTCCAAAGGAGCCTACACCTCTGCCGTGAGCACCTGCACTGTGTGCACACACCCACAGGCAGACACATCTCATAATTAGCAAGGATTAAAATCATCTTTTTTTTAAGGCATTTCTTACTTAAGACACAAAAGTTATCTCTCTCTGCTTCATTCTACCAGCTATCAAATTTACAAATCATGATTTTTTTTCTTCTTCAGAATTAAAATTTTAGAAATGTTTAGTACTCATAATCTCCAGTCAGTGTTCTCCCGGCTCATTGAACCTCCACATATTGATTCTCTTCGTGCCTCAAAAGTGCGGCTGCGAGACTTGGGCGCCTTGACTTCAGATGAAAAGCTGACCCCTCTGGGTTATCACTTGGCCTCTCTGCCTGTGGACGTGAGGATCGGCAAACTGATGCTCTTAGGATCTATCTTCCGCTGTCTGGACCCTGCTCTCACCATTGCTGCTAGCTTGGCTTTCAAGTCCCCTTTTGTAAGTGACATTTGTCTGAATTGGAATTTATGTCACAGGTCTCAAAGGAATCTTTAGATTTGAGAGGTATGTGAGCCCCTAAATATGTGCATGTGTGTAGGTGTAAAAGGTTTCAGAGCACAATGGTAGAAAAATCTATATCTCCCCATCCCCCCAAAAACTTGGGAATTAGACGTATAGCTTATTAAAATAATATACTTTTTGTTTGCTATTGCTTATTTTAGAAAAATCAAAAATAGTAAGCAGCAAGATAACACTATATATAATTACATAAGGTAATGAACACATTTATCAACTTTAAAAACTAACTATTGAAAGATAATTTGCACATGCAGTCCACTCATATAAAAATATTTAGATCAGTAGACTTTCGGAGTTAAAGTGTAGTACTTGGTAGCATGTGTGCAGCCTCAGGCTCAACCTCCAGCACCAAATCAGGGAGGAACAAGTTTGGGTTTTGTATAAGCATCCCACAGTGACCAGTTTTCAAGGCCAGCCTGAGCTGCATGGTGAGTTCCATGCCAGTCTGGGCTATAGAATAGAATTCCTTGGGCTGGAGAGATGGCTCAGCAGTTAAGAGAATTGACTGCTCTTCCAAAGGTCCTGAGTTCAAATCCCAGCAACCACATGGTGGCTCACAACCATCCGTAATGACATCTGATGCCCTCTTCTGGTGTGTCTGAAGACAGCTACAGTATAATTACACATAACAAAACATAAATCTTTGGGCTGGAGCAAGCAGGCCTGGAGCAAACAGAGGTCCTGAGTTCAGTTCCCAGCAACCACATGATAGCTCACAACCATCTGTACAGCTACAGTGTGCTCATATACATAAAATAAATAAACAGGCACCCACTGGCTGCCTGGGAGAGTGCCCTGCCAGCTCTGTAGGGGCACTGGTGTGCAAGCCTTGGCCTGGGTCTCTTTCAGCCGTGACACTGAGCCATGGAAGCTGCTGGCTTCTATTTCATGGGGAGGGCTTCCTCAGTGGGTGGCCAGTGTTGGTAGGAAACAATTACATCTATGTCCTCATCACACAGCATGGCTGGATGAGGAGGACTGAGTCATAGTCACACGAGGCAGTGCACCACAGGCCCCCTCACCCCCCAGCTCTCCCACCTGAGCTGCAGCACAGACCCTCCTTGATTTCTGTAGACAATATCGGCAGAAAAAGTAACACCACCAGAAAAAAGATTGGAAACTGTATGGATCTAAAGTCCATAGGAAATCTGGATCCTCAGCTTTTCTTGGATCTTCTGTGAAGACTGCCATGCATGGACCGACATGCAGGACTTCATTCAGACCCAGTCCACCTAGCCCAAGCCCAGCTAACACGCTTTCCTGCTGTCAGTTTCCTATTTGTTGTATTTATTTATATGTTCTATATATTATTATGTGAAGATATAATTCTTCTGTATACTAATTACACAATTAATATAAAAAGTATATAAATGAATTAAATTTCATTAAATTCTAAACTAAAAATAAAAATATAAGTCAACATAAAAAAATAAATCTTAAAAAAAAAAATAGAATTCCTCTACAGACATCAAAATGAAAAAATAAGTTGGGTGTGATGATCTATACTGTAGAGGTAGAGGCAGTGATAAAGCAAATTTGAAGCCAGCTTAGAGTACATAGCAAGTTCTAGGCTATCCAGAGTTTCACAGTGAATGTCTTAAAAACAAAAACAGGCTAGAGATGTCTCAGCAGTTAAGAACATGGCTGCTCTTCCAGAGGACCAGGGTTCAATTCCCAGCACCCACATGGCAGCTCACAGCTATTTGTATCTCCAGTAAATCATTTTAAAAAAAGAAAGAACGAGACAAACAACAGATCCAGCAAATAAAATGAGCGGTCCTTGGTGGCTGTCTTTTGCCATTTGGTCCTAAAAGACCACAGAGCTTATCTTGGGTGGGTTCACTTTGAATTCACAGCTCAGAAAGGTCACTCATTGGCTTCACTATCATGCTTGCTCTGACCCTGCAAGCTGCCTTCCCAGGCAGTGGCTCCAGCAGCAGGAGAGTGCCATTGGAAACCTCAGCTACACCATGTGCTTCAAATCCATTCCTCACTTAGGTGTCTCCCTGGGATAAAAAAGAAGAGGCTAATCAGAAAAAGCTGGAATTTGCATTTGCAAACAGTGATTACCTGGCCCTTCTATGCGCATATAAGGTAAGGGAACCTCAGGACGCAGGTGTGTGGCCATAACTGGCACCATTATCAGAGTAAGTTAAGCTTGATTTTCTCCACAATTTAGGGTTGGCAGCTGAGTACAAAAGAAAGCGCACGAGCAAGTTACAATTACTGCCGACAGAATTTCCTGTCTGGGAGAACCTTGCAGGTATGTTAGTTCTTCTGTGCCATTCCCTCACCATTTCTGCTGTGGTAGCTGGCACTTGCCCAGAGGAGTGGTCAGAACAGTGGGAATGCTCAGTCTTCTCAGCTGTACAAAATGGATTCCTGAACATGATGACATGTGCTTCTGTCTCCCCTGTGACACTGTTATAGGCCTCCTTCCATGGCGGCGTCTGGGAATGATGACATGTGCTTCTGTCTCCCCTGTGACACTGTTATAGGCCTCCTTCCATGGCGGCGTCTGGGAAGCCAAGGTCTTGATGGAGGAGGTGTCTGCAATCGGAGCTTTTGTTTTACTAACAATCTAGAGGCTGGGGAAAGGGAGGCCCAAGGAACACCAACAAGGTGTTCTTAGTACTTCTGCTTCTGACTTCTAGTTCTTTCTCTTCTGGTAGATAAGTTGTACCAGAGACCTGACCTGACCTGACCTGACCTGACCTGTTTTGTTCAGACCAGTGAGATGATTCAGGCTGCGCATGCTAAGGCAACCATCCCCCATCCATATATGCTTTCCACCTTTGAGTAATGGGCTCTTTGGTGTTACCAGGACTGTCCTCCATACTTATACTCAGTCCTCTTGCCTCTCCCTGCCTCAGACATGAGATGCTGCATTTGATTCTTGCAGCTTATATTTAAACAAAAGCCACAAGATGAAGACATTGGCATGTTTTAGTGTCTAACTGTAAAACACTTAATAATGTCCCCATATTCCCAGCATCAGCTGTGATCCAGTAATTCCAAAAGGTAGGAAAAGGAGGGAAAGTTCTGCAGATGAGTCTCACTGAGAGAAATGTTAGCTGCTCTAGACACAGGTAAGGGACTGACAGGTCTTGGATAGAAATGCAAACAGAAAGGTTAAAAAGTAAAGCAACAGGCTGGAGAGGCAGCTCAGCCGTTAAAGCACTGACTGCTCTTCCAAAGATCCTGAGTTCAAATCCCAGCAACCATATGGTGGCTCACAACCATCTGTAATGAGTGAGATCTGACGCCCTCTTCTGGAGTGTCTGAAGTCAGCTACAGTGTACTTACATATAATAAATAAATAAATCTTAAAAAAAAAAAAAAAAAAAAGTAAATCAACAAGCCTGATGGTGAGGGTTAACCCCAGCCCTTGGGGGGCAGAGCATGCAGATCTCTGTGAGTTAGAGGTCAGCCTGGTCTACAGAGTGAGTTCCAGGACAGCCGGCCCTACACAGACAAACCCTTTCTTGAAAAACAAAACAAACAAACAAAAACCAAAGCAAAAGGCAACAAGCAGTACCACAAGCAAAAATAAATTACATTTGTTTTGCCCATTCCCCAAGAATTTGCAAGAAAATCAGACCTATCACACTCCAGTTAAAATGTGTAAAACATAAAGTGATCATGGAGATTTTTGAAGGCTTTGGATTTCCTTGTAACTGTCTTACTCTGTCTGCCCAGTTTGTAGTAAATGAAAGCCAGCTTCTAAAAATGACAGTCCAAGTGCACTTGCTACTACTCACTCTTGTTAAATATTTGTGAGCCATTCACTTTGGATGAGTTGCTAGCTCCTCCGTTTTTAGACAATCCATTCCTTCTTTCAGGAAATGGCTAGCCTCAAACGACAATTCACTGAACTGCTGTCTGACATAGGATTTGTTAAAGAAGGACTCCGAGCAAAAGAAATTGAAAAAAGAGCCCAAGGAGGAGATGGTGTCCTGGATGCCACTGGAGAGGAGGTGAGGAATGTGCACTTCTGTCTAAATTGACTTTTAATTCTAATAGCATGGCACTGAAATGTGGGCGGGGGCATTACGGCCATTCTTCACCTCAGCCAGTGAGCACTGGCTCACTCCACTCGACTCTCTTCACCTCAGCCAGTGAGCACTGGCTCACTCCTGGCTCACTCCACTCGACTCTGGAGCACAGATGTGTCGGCTAACGGTCAGGAGATCAAGAGGTTTTTTGTTCATTGTCAACATTGCTTTCTTTTAAATTTCACACTTGCTCTTGATAATTACTTGTAATTCACAGTAATGTTTTCTCAAAACAGGGCAGCCTTTACCAACCAATGTCTTAGGTGTAATTTTAGAAAGAGACTTCTTCCCAGGGAACTTATGTTCCTTTGTTTTAAAACAATAAGTCTGACTGTCTCACAAACCAGACTCTTTCTCTCCACGATGCTTATCAGCATCATCTCTGTGTGTTCATTTGTTTAAACCTGTGCAGAAAGAGTTAACTTTGATCATGTTGGGCATCAGGACTTGGCACCAGTTTCACCCTTAACCACATCACAGTCAAGAGCACTGGCTTCATAACTGCAATGCATGCATCTAGAAAAAAATCATTGTAAGCTCTTTAAGACTGGCTGCTGCCATGCTTCCACCTTGATGGTAATAGACTGAACCTCTGAGCCTGTAAGCCAGCCCCTGTTAAATGTTGTCCTTAAAGAGTTGCCTTGGTCATGGTGTCTCTCCACAGCAGTAAAACCCTAATTAGGACAGTAGTGTACACCTTTAATTCCAGCATTTGGGAGATAGAAGCAGCTGGATCTCTTTGAGTTGAAGGCCAGCCTCGTCTAGATAATGAGTTTCAGGCCAGGCAGGGCTAAAGTAGAACTTCCTCAAAAAGAAAAAAAGAAAGACAAATGATGGCAAACACATGACCTCTAAAATCCCTCCTATGGTAATGCAATGTTTCTCTCGCAGGCAAACACAAATGCTGAGAACCCCAAGCTGATATCAGCAGTGCTGTGTGCCGCTCTATATCCAAATGTAGTGCAGGTAACGGGACACTTTTCCTGAATCCTCCTATTTCTTGTTCTATTAGTAACTTTAAATTTGCTCACTAGTCATCTTCAGTAGATACACACAGGGCACAAGGATTCCCAATTCATTCCTTCTCCCAATCCCAGATATTGTATGAGACAAGGTTGTAATGCGCCCACAGTGCACACAAAGACTGCCTAAGTTAGTAGTACAAAGGCATGCAGATTTACACAAGGAAGGAGACTTCTTTACTCTTAAAACTGACACACATACAAAAAACCTCACATCTAATAATTAATACTGATTCTGTGTGAGTCCTTAAATAACCACTTTGGGTGAGAATAAAATTTATAAATCTGTCCTAACTATGCTCCATTTCTAGAGCTGTTAGAGAAAATTTGCAAATATGCACCAAGTTGTAGCCAGGAGGATACTCTCTCAGCAGATCTAACTTTCACCCAGCAAATCTAAATTTGCAGTAACGTGCACCAGCTGTGGTAGTGCACACCTGAAATCACTGCACAGGAGAGATGGAGGCAAATGGGTTGAAGTTCTCAGGCTGCCTCAGCTACACAAGTCCAGTGCCATGTGGGCATTTAAGACCTGCTCTGTAAATAATAAATAAAGTTTAATGATGACGTTATAGACACTTAAAATGAGGTACTATATAATTCTTGATAACCATGCTTTAGGAAAATCTTGAACAAATATAAAAATGTGTTCAGTATACAAAGTTAAGAAGCAAGTGATACAACAGCCCTAGAACAGGAAGGCCGCTCAGAAAGTAAAGGTGCTTGCCTGGAAGCCTGAGCTTGAGCCCTGGGGCCTTCATGGTGGGAAAAGAGAGCTGGTTCATGCAAGCTGTTCTCTGACCTACACATGGTGTGCATGCCTACACACACACACACACACACACACACACACACACACACACAGAGACAGACAGACAGACAGACAGAGACAGAGACTTATACACATTCACACACTATAAATATATATCCTATACATCCTGGCACTGGGGAGATGAAACAAGAGAATCACAGGTTTGAGACCAACCAAGGCTACATAGTAAGTTCCAGGATAACCCGGACTGTACGATGAGACCCTGCCTTGAAAAAAAAGAAACATAAAAAGAAACAAAAACTATTCAAGCAATTCTTGTTTGTTTCAAAGGACAAGTCCTACAATAAAAATATGTTTATCTATTTTCATAAATACTTGTTATCTAGGTCAAAACCCCAGAGGGAAAGTTCCAGAAGACCAGTTCTGGAGTTGTCAGACTGCAGCCAAAGTCAGCTGAGCTGAAGTTTGTCACCAAGAATGACGGCTATGTCCACATTCACCCTTCCTCGGTGAACTATCAGGTCGGCATGCTGTGTTTACTGTTACCTACGGCACATCCTCACGTGAGGAAGGCAGTCCCTAACGCAGACAAGCCGTAGTCTGTGACTTGCAGTGTCTCCAGGAGTGCTACAGATTTAGAGAAGGTTGACTGTATAGACAGACTGACAAGCCGTTTCTGGAAAGGCTTTCTATTTTGAGAAAATTCTACTATATTCAAAAAGCGCTCATTCCCGCTCTCAAATGAGCACTTTTCCTGAGCGGTGGTTTAGGAAGCCATGAGGTAGTCCACCGTCAGCGTGGTTTTGCCAGTCAGTCCTTTATTCTGTCCTCCTTCAGCCTGCTGCTGCCTCTTCCCCATAGTAAACTCATCTATGGTCACAGTGGTTGTCAAATCTAAAGGGATATCACCTGGTCCTCGTGTGGCTTTTGACATTGTTAACTTCCTTCCTCTTGATTCAGTGATCTCTTTGCTCCTGAAGTAGCCCCTCCTGTGCTTGGTCACTGTCTACTTTTCCATGTCCACTTTCTTACTCTGAGGCAGTAGTCTGCCTCCCTTCAGCTTTTCTCACTGTAAGATATGTGTACTCCTCGACCCTCCGAGGGTACACCATCCTGATCTCAGCTGCCCACTACAAGCTGTCCCCAGGTCTATCCAGAGCTCAGCGTTTTCTGAACTTTCTCGCTAGAGAACAGCAGCCAGCGTCCTCCAGTCAGCTCAGATCAAATTCATCATCTTCCTGTGCACCATTCTCTTCCTGTGTACTGTCCTGTGACATGGTACCATCTGCCTCAGAACTTGATGTCATGAAGACTTCTGCTTTTCTCCATCTTGATTCAATTGGCCACCAAGTTCAGGCAATGCCACCTTTGCCTGTGATCATGGCCACTGCCACTTCCTCGTTCAAACCCCAAACATTGTTTCATGCCCAAAGTACTGTAATAATGTGGAATTCTCTCTAGCTTTCTGCATTACTGCTCTGTTACCTTGATCCTTTTCTTAAGTCTTCAGATATGGAGTCTACTGTAGACTCTCACTTCCTCTCTCTGTATGCTGCAGCAATGCACACACAGCAACAGTGTTTCCCATTACCATGACACCAGACATGCTCCTTCTGTTCCCAGAATGGCAGCCTCGCTCCCCATGAAACCCTACACAGTGCTAACCCTGACACTTCCACGAAGCGTCATCTCCTGGATCGGGGTGGAGCTTAGTGGAAGAGTGCTCACCTGGTCTGGCAAGGTCCTATGTTCAATCCTCAGCACTTCCAAGTCAGAACAGAATTCCCTTAGTGCCACTGCCCCTCTAGACTCCTCTGCCTCCACTGTTATGCTGCCACTGAGCATGCATCTGTCCACTATCCTTACAGTGCTACTGTCCTGGAATTATGAACTCCATGAGGACAGGAGTCTTTACATTCCACAGTCTAGTATGGTGCATGGCTGAAAGTAGATGCTCAATGAAGCTTTCAGGAGAGACGAAGAAGAAAACGAGGAAAGAATACATAGAGAGACAGGTGGAATGGTGCTCACCTTTAATCCCAGCACTAGGGAGGAAGAGGCAGGTCTACATGGTGAGTTCCAGGACAGCCAGAGCTGCATAGTGAGACTCTATCTCAAAACAAAACAAAAACAAAACAAAACAAAACAAAAAGAGTAGAGGCCGCATGAGGTTGAAAGGTCAGTGCTGGTCAGCCCCATGGTGCTACTGAGGAAAGTGCTGTTAAACCTTGGGAAAGGTCTCCTCATACTCAGAGGACTAATTCCACTCATCTTGACTGCATCTGACTTAGAGAACACAGGCCTGAGTTAGTTCCACTCTTCAGTTAGCTGAAGACAATGTTCATGCATCCGTGCAGCGTCTGCTAGTCTGACTCTGTGTTGTAGGCCATGAAGGACAGTAAATGTAGATGACAGGGTCCTTCCACTAAAGCAGTTTTAGCTGTGTAGACAAGCAGGAAATAAGTCAGTGGCAAATGCCCTAAAGAAAAAGTTAAGCAGGCAACAAGACTGAGAGGGGAGCCCTTTTCTATAGAGCAGTTTGGGAAGGACTCTACGGGTTAAAAACAAGCCGTACAGATCCTAAGGAGAGAACATTCCAGCACAGGAAGTAAGTGCTGAGACTAGGAGTAAGAGTATATTTGGGGCATTCTAGGATATGCAAGAAGGCAACAGATAATAAAGTTCAGTGGGGTAAGCCAGGTGGTGGTGGCGCACGCCTTTAATCCCAGCACTTGAGGGGCAGAGGCAGGCAGATTTCTGAGGTCGAGGCCAACCTGGTCTACAGAGTGAGTTCCAGGACAGCCAGGGCTACACAGAGAAATCCTGTCTCTGCGCAGGGCGAGGGTGGGGATGTGGGGGGGTATTCAGTGGGATGACTGATCCAGGTGAGCAGGATGGGACTGTGCCAGGACAAATGGGTCAGGAGTTTAGATTCTTATCCTTTGGGGAACCGTTGGCGTGTTTTGGCCATAACTGAAAGGTCACTGTGGCTGCTGTTAAGATGCAGAAGCGGCCTCAGTGTGAGCGCAGAGGAAGCTCTGCGGTGGTCCCGGGGGAAGGCAAGGTTTGTGTAACAGCAGCTACAAAGGTCATGAGATGGGACTCTGTCAGAGCCTATCTATTTTAAACACACAGCTGTCAGGACTTGATGATGTTCCAAATGGAATCAGGTAGAAAAGAGCGACTAAGCTCTCACACACAGGGGCTTGAACATGTGGGGTGCCATTTTCTGAAATGAAGGTGTGTAGAGAAAAAGAATCAAGAATTCTTTTAGGTATTAGCTTGCAGAGGACCCAGATTCAATTCTCAACACCTACATGATGGTTCACACTGTCCAAAGCTCCAAATCTGAGTGATCCAGTGCCTTAGTCTGACCTCTATAGACACAAATATATGCAGGCAAAACACACATAAAATGAATCAATCTATAAAAATTATTTTAAGACATTATATCATGTATATATGTATCATAACATCACAAGAGGCCCATAAACATGTATAATTTTACTTTAGTGTTCAGTTAAAAATGTGGGTGCTGCTGAGATGGCTCAGCAGATAAAGGAGTTTGATGTCAAACCATGTAGCCTGAGTTCTGTCCCTGGGACTTCACTAGAGAAGAGGAGAACTGGATCCTGTCAGTTGTCCTCTGACCTTTACATGTGTGCAATGAGTGGCACATGAATATGAGCATATGTCCACATATACAAATGAATAAAAATATTTTAAAAGTATACTTCTTTTGAAAACTTCTTTTGAACACCCCAAAAGGGTTTTTTTAATTGTTGTTGATTTGTTTCCTAGGATACTAGGGATTGAACCCAGGGCCTTATGTATGCTATACAAATGTTCTGTCACTGAGCTACATCCCCAGCCCTAACAAGGAGAGGTTTGCAAAGCATTAGATGGTGTTAGATGTCTAATGGGTATTAGGAAGTCACACATAACAACAAACTCAGAGGAAAGATAACTGCAAGTCCTTAATGGAAGGGCGGCTCTGAAATCCATGGGACGGCCAGGAATCCCCTTATGTGGTCATCGACCTCATTGTCATCGGAGGTTTTGTGTTACAGGTCAGACACTTCGACAGCCCCTACCTGCTGTACCATGAGAAAATCAAAACTAGCCGGGTGTTCATCCGAGACTGCAGCATGGTGTCTGTGTACCCCTTAGTCTTGTTTGGAGGAGGCCAGGTGAATGTGCAGCTGCAGAGAGGGGCGTTCGTTGTCTCCTTGGATGATGGATGGATCCGGTTTGTGGCTGCTTCCCATCAGGTAAAGGAATAGCTGATCTGTTTAAAGGTTCAGGTCATGAAGATCTCTGGAATATGAAATGAACAACATTCTTTCAGGACCAAAAATAACAGAACTAATGGGCAGGAAGCGTGAAACCAACATAAGGCAAAGAAGGGCTTAATAACAGTGCCAGGAAGCAGCAGGGGAGGGACACCTGGGATAGGTTAGAACTGATACAGAGGTTTGAGTCAGAGGCTCAAGGAGATCGGAGGCTGAGGCGAGATGATTACTGGAGTTTGAGGAAAACCAGAGTTACATAGCAAAACCTTGCTTCAGTAACAAAAACAAACAGTAGAATCTACAAAGAGAGGGTGTTGGACCCTCTTTAGTGGTGCACCCTGATCTTACCATTATCATAAAAGAAAAAAGTGATCAGGCTATATATACTCATTGGTAGACCTTGGGTTTAATCTCCAGAAGCATAAAAATAAAGCAATAAATAAATAAATAAATAAGAAATGGACTATATATACACCAGTAGTCCCAGCCACTCAGGAAACTAAGGCAAGAGGATCGCTCAAGCCAGGTACTTAAGACTGCAGATACTTAAGACTGCTATCTGGGACAACATAGTAAGACCTTATCTTTAAAAAAGAAAAAAAAAAAAAGCTTGGCTGGGCAGTGGTGGCACACGCCTTTAATCCCAGCACTTGGGAGGCAGAGGCAGGTGGATTTCAGAGTTTGAGGCCAGCCTGGTCTACAGAGTAAGTTCCAGGACAGCCAGGGCTACACAGAGAAACCGTGTCTCGGAAAAACAAAAATTTGAAAATATACCTCAGAGTCAGAGGTAGAGCATGCAGCACAAGGCTTTGGATACAATCTCTGTACTTCAGTAATGTATTTTATTTAACCTAACAGTCCCAGCGTGTTTAAGTTCTAATGTGTAATCAATATAAAAAGCCACTGAGTTATTTTACTTCTCTTTGCATATTAAGTCTTTAAAACCGGGTGTGCATTTATACGCTTCAGCACATCTCAGTTTGAACCAGGTACATTTCATGTGCTCATTAAATAGCCATGTATGACCAGTGGCTGTCCTAAGCCAAGGGGCCCTGCAAGCTGGTTTGGTGCAGCAGCTGGATGATAAAGGCCCACTCCCCCTGTGTGAGCAAGATGGCTGCAGGAGATCCTGGCGTCAGAACAATACAACATGCCATCCGGAAAGGGGCTTCAGCAGAGCTTCCCTCCTAATGTGTGCTCCTGCTATATGCTTATAATCTGACACTTGCATGTTGAGGTGGGTGGTTCATTTTGAATTTGTGGCCATCCTAAGATATATAGTGAGACCCAACTTAAAAATAAATAAATAAATAAATAAATAAATAAAACAAAAAAAAACCCTTTGTGTCATATAATCCCAGGATAAGACGAATCAGAAGTTCTTGCCCAACTTCAGCTACATAGCAAGTATAAGGGCAGGTTGAGCTCTGTAAGATCTTGTCTTGAAAGCTAAAAGCAAAAATCTGAAATGGCTCAGCAGGTAGGGGTGCTTGCTGCTAAACCTGACAAGCAGAATTCAAAGCTCAGGACCTACTTGGTAGGAGGGGAAAATTAAGTTCCTCAAGTTGTCCTGACCCCCATGTGCATGTTGTGGCCCAAATGTACACACAGAAATACCAAATAAAACAAAAAAAAATGTAAATATATGGTTGTTAAAAAGCTCCCACTGGGGCTGGAGCCATGGCTAAATGGTTAAGAGCACTGGCCTCTTTTCCAGAAGACCAGAGTTCAATTCCCAGCACAAATATGGCAGCTCACAACTGTCTGGAACTCCAGTTCCAGGGGTCCAACACCTTCACACAGACATACATGCAGACAAACACCAATGCACACAAAAGGAAAATAAGGAAATTAACAAACATTAAAAAATAAATAAAACAAGGGGCTGGAGAGATGATTCAGTGGTTAAGAGCACTGACTGCTCTTCCGAAGGTCCTGAGTTCAAATCCCAGCAATCACATGGCTCACAACCATCTGTAATGACATCTGACACCCTCTTCTCGTGTGTCTGATGACAGCTACAGTGCACTTACATATAATAATAAATAAATCTTTAAAAAATAAATAAATAAAAATAAAACAAAACAAAAGCTCCCAGAGCTTACACCACGAACCCCAGCACTCAGGAGGAGGGGCTGGGAAGCCTTCCGTGAGCTCGAGGTCCGTCTGGACTACGGCATGAGACTGTCTCAAAAGCCCAACAAGGCTGGAGAGGTGACACATCAGGAAAGCCCCTTCTGTGTGAGCATGAGAACCTGAATTCAGATTCCCATGTATGGGCACATGCAAACACAGACACACAGACACACAAAATCAACAAGCTATATTGTGGAAAATACTTAAAAGCCACATTCCCTAAAGTAATGAGACCTGGCAACACATGCTGTGAGCCCAGTACTTGCAGGGTGGAGCAAGAAGATACAAGTTTCAGACCAGTCTGACTATATAGCAAGAACTTATCTCTAAATAAATAATAAATAAATGTTATAGATAAATAAACATTAAATGGATATATTTGTAATGGGTCTCATTAGTATGTTACAGAAAGAAAATATGTTCTAAAATATTGTCAGAGGTCTTAAGCCATTATAATCAGTTAGGTATTTTGCTATGAAAGCCTCCCCCAGCTAATGCTGCAGTTCCCATCCTAGGTGGCCGAACTGGTGAAGGAACTCCGCTGCGAGCTTGACCAGCTCCTCCAGGATAAAATTAAAAACCCAAGCATGGATCTGTGTACCTGTCCTCGAGGCTCTCGGATTATCAGCATGATTGTGAAGCTTATCACCACACAGTGAAGACTGGGCCTGGGCTGCCTGCTCTTCAGCTCTGTTCCCCTGCAAGGCACAGGAGCACTCCTACCTCCCCCGGAAGACTGACCTGGGGCTGCCCGCCCCTGGGGCGCAGAGCAGAGCTGGGGCCACAACCCAAGACACAGTCTACACACCGGGGTTTCTGAAAACGTGGGGACACTCCCAGCACAATTTGGAGTGTCAGTGGTAGGACAGTCTAAAACCCAGCTTGTCTTTTTGTGACTGTACCAAACTGAATGCAGTTCACCTCATAACTCAAAACTGAATGTTTAATACAATTCTGTCTTAATCTATGTATTCTTTTCCTCCTATTTTTTATTATGCATTGTCTATACTTAATTGGTGATTCTTTTCTCTTGTTTTTTTACTGGGCATGGTTTGGCTTTCCCCATCATAATAAAGGCTTACCTGAGAGAACTAAAATGAGACGAAGAAAGAAATCATGTGAGTAAGAAAAATAAAACTTTCATTTTAGACTTGGTGTGGAGTAAATGTGATTTGTTAGGGATTTTTATTCATAAAAGATCAAGGTTTTAAAAAGAAGTAAAATCTTGCCTTCAAAAGAGAAAAATTAGTAAGATAATTTACTTAGTTCTGAGGGTACAAGAGTGCAAGCTGGCCTCCTCCACTACACCCCTATTAAAAGGAGAACAACCCTCAGGGTTCATTCTCTGCTTGTACACTTGAGAATCTTTGCTCTGGTTGGGGGTGACTCAGCAGTTAAGAGCACTTGCTGCTCTTCCAGATGACCTGAGTTCAGTTCCCAGCACTGTGTCACATGGTTCCCGACCTCCTGTAACTCAGCCTCCCCACACACCAGGCACCTCAGTGAAGAATGTATTATTTTAGGAAAGTTTTTAAGACTCTAGGCTGCCCAGAATTACAAAGTACGATTTAGTCTCAATACACTTACACTAAGGGTTTTTTTGGTTTTGGTTTTGGTTTTGGTTTTGGTTTTGAATCCACACAGTATTCAAGTGCTGATTGGTCACTAAAACAAAGCTCTCATTACAGAATGGGTAAACCTAAGCCCCTTAAAAGAAACAGAAAACCAAACTGTCTTATTGCTGCAAATAACTTTTTTTAAAGATTTATTTATTTATTTATTTAAAGTGAGTACACTGTAGCTACCTTCAGACACACCAGAAGAGGACATCGTACCCCACTACAGATGGTTGTGAGCCACCATGTGGTTGCTGGAAATTGAATTCAGGACCTCTGGAAGAGTAGTCAGTGCTGCTGAGCCATCTCTCCAGCCCCCAAGTAAATTTTTGAAAGATTTAGTTTTACTATTTTCAGTTATGTTTATGGAGAGAGATACATTAGAGTGCAGATGCCCTCAGAGGCCAAAATCATTGGATCCCTGGAACTGGAGTTACCAGTGATTGTGAGTGCCCATCCAGTGTGGGCACCGGAACTGAACTTGGGTCTTTGGCAAAAGTAGTTGGTACTCTTGGTATGTTTTGTCTTTGTTTTTCAAGACAGAGTTTCTCTATGTAGCCCTGGCTTTCCTAGAACTTGATTTGTAGACAAGGCTGGATCTTCTCAGAGCCTCACCTGCCTCCTAAGTGGCGGGATTAAAGGCCACCACAGTATGCACTTTTAATTGAGCTGTGTCTCCAGCCCAGATTTCAGGGGTGGGGTGTGGGTGTGGGTGGTGGTGACAATTTTCACACTTGGTGAGAACCTGTCTGTCAAAGTAGACCTGCAGCATTTAACCCTGGTTTGGTACAGCTAGGAGGTAGTCACCATAAATCCTTCTACCCAGAGCACTAGAGTTCCTGCTCTAGAAGCCAGACCTTGAACTGACCACTTCCAGGCACACATATCCATAAATTCTATCATTCTGTAGCTGGGTGTGAATGTGCAAATAGTTGGGAAACCTTCATTTAAAGCATTAAATAAGGAAAAAACCCTGGGCCTGAGCCATGGCTCAGTGGTTAAAAGAAATGACAGCCCTTGCAGTAGGGTTCTACTTCTAGCTGGTTCTACACACAGCAGTTTCAGGGGGATCTGACACCCCTCTGGCCTCTTAGGCACTGCATGCACATGGTACACAGACATACATGCACACAAAACACTTATACACACAAAATAAATAAATAAAACTATTTTTAAAAAAAAGATAGAAAAGAAAAACCGTACATCAGGCTAGCAAGATAGCTCAGTGGGTAAAGACCCATGTGGTCGAGCCTGACAATATGAGTTCAATTCCCAAGGCCCACAGCTGAAGTGGTGGAAGACCAGAATTGACCCTACAGGTTGTCTTCTTTCTGACCTCCACAGATAACACATGTACGTACATACACATAATTAAATAGAAAAATTTTAAAAACCACCTATAGAGCTAGATCTTTAAAACTCATCAAATTATGAAGTAAAAAGTAAAAGTCAGGTGGTGGTACATGCCTTTAATCCCAGCACAGACAGATCTCTGAGTTCAAAGGCAGCCTGGTCTACAGAGTGAGTTCCAAACAGCCAAGACTACAGAGAGAAACTTTGTCTTAAAAAAAATCAGAAGCCTGTCACCCGGGATGTTGGCCTTGAACTCATACACAATCCCGCTCCAGCCTCCCAAACTACTGGGACTACAGGCGCGCGCCACCACCGCCGCTGGGGCGTGGTGGCGTATGCCTTTAATCCCAGCACTTGGGAGGCAGAGGCAGGCAGATTTCTGAGTTCGAGGCCAGCCTGGTCTACAGAGTGAGTTCCAGGACAGCCAGGGCTATACAGAGAAACCCTGTCTCAAAAAAAAAAAAAAAAAAAAAAAGCCGTGCAGTGGTAGCGCACACCTTTACTCCCAGCATTTGGGAGGCTGAGGCAGGCGGATTTCTGAGTTCAAGGCCAGCCTGGTCTACAGACTGAGTTCCAGGACAGCCAGGGCTACACAGAGAAACCTTATCTCAAAAAGATAAATGACCAGCATTTAATGTAAGTTTACAGAGAGATTGATAAATGGCTCCATTAAATATGTTTTCCTGCAACCTAGCTAGAAAAAGTACTTACTCCATAATTAGCTTGCAGGAACACTTTGTATTTGGTCTGAGATAGTCTAAGTAAACAGCAAACCTTACCATTCTGACAGATGGAGTCATCACATGGCAGTGCTTCTTCTTGAGTTCCGTACATACATACTATATAGAATGCATATTAATTAGGATTTTTTTAAAGATTCATTTATTTTATGTAAGGCGTGCTCTATCTGCATGTACACCTAATACCACAAAAAGGCATCAGATTACATTGTAGATGGTTGTGAGCCATCATGTGGTTGCTGGGAATTGAACTCAGGACCTCTGGAAGATCAGCTGGTGCTCTCAACCACTGAGTCATCTCTCCTGCCCTATTTAGGTATTTTGTTTTGTTTTTTTATTGAGGAGAAGTATCAGAATGGAGATAACAAATCTCACACTAAAGAAATTGAATTTGCTTTCCTCCTTGAGTTCCTTATCTGTTTATTATAACTTGCTCCCTGACAAGTAACAGATTTTAATCTCTATCCTTTTTTCCTATAACTGAGTGGTTTAATTTGAATAATATGTGTGAGTACAGCATGTCGATCTGAGTCATGTGGTAAGTGTCAGCTCCTTTTAAACATGTTCCTAAAATGTCATAAAATAAGATTTTGGAAAGTACTTTGTAAAATTAAAACACAAAAACATACATTGTTCAGAGGCTGGGGAGGAAGCTGTCAGTAAAGTGCTTGCTGTGTGAGAGCCGGAGCTCTGATCCCTAGCACCGTATAACAGCCGGGTACAGTGGTATGCTAGTCTGTGTCTGTCCCAGTGCTAGGTGTTGAAGGCTGGTGGGAGACCCCTGGAACTTGCTGGCAAGCCAGCTTAGCCAAACTGGTGAGCTAAAGGTTCAGTGAAAGACTGTCTCAAAAAATAAGGGAGAGGCTAGTGCCACGGACCGGGTTCGTACGGGGACCCCAATTTCCACGGGGTGAGAATTCTGGTCAGGTGGGCCATTAAGTCGGTGGATGACAAACAAACTTGACACAGGGTGTGGTAAATCTGAATGTATTTCTTAAAAATAGCATCAGACTTTTACAGTCATGGCAAAAGAGAAATGATAAATCTGGCAGCTTAGTAATTAAGGTACATTTGAGGCCACCTGAAACACACTGAGTCTAAAGCAGCCACCTCTCTGGGCCCGGGGGACTGCAGACTGCATGAATCTAAGTTCTAGTGCGAGTCTCCGAGAGAGTCCAAATCCAAGAGAGAGCACAAAGTGAGAAGCAGGCTTATATGGTATACAGGAAACAGGGCCAAATGACAAGAGTCACGTAGGTGGGCAGGGGTCAAAAGGATCAGAGAGCAAGACTGAAGTCACTAGGCAAGTGACTGCTACACAAGGTCAGTAGGTAGGTAGCCAGGTGTGAAGCAGGAGGAAGAGCAGTTGAGCCCTCCCTGCTGGGGCTATTTTGGTATTCCTATGCTGATTCTTTGCTTTTGCTGGAGGCAAGACTAGGAGAATCCAATCTAGCATTTCCTGCTAATATTCTGGGTCTCACTGGAGAGGAATGGATTCCTCTCCAGTATGTAAAACAGTTCTATTATGGGGCTGCCCTAAGGTATGTGCTTGACCTTTGTTGCTAACTCTAAGGGAAACCTGTCTGGTAAGGCAGATTCCTTGAGAGAAATTCCAAGCTAAGGGCATCTAGGAATTGAATTAGGATATATTGGAATCATTGCGCTGGCCAGGAAACAATGCCCAATCTTAGCCATTTATGAATCATTACTTGGGGTACCTTTATGCCTAAATATGAGGGCATGTTGATGATTGGAAAGACTGATCTGGAACACGTCTGCATTAGGAGATGCCAGTGATTATCTTGAATACCCAGGAGGCACAGGCTCCCTTTTGGGGCCATAACGCCTCTTGTCCTTGATCAGGTTTTTACGCCTGATACATGACTGGTGTAGACGAGTGTGCATGGCAGGCTAGCAAGATGGCTCAGTGGGTAAAGGCACTTGTTACCATGCCCGATGACCCGAGTTTGAGCTCCAGGCTCCAAGTGGAAGTACCTGTCCTCCAACTTCCACACACAAGCTGTGGTGTACATGTGTTAAACAGTAAATAAATTAATGTAATGTCAAATTTGTTAAGGTGAAGAGAAACCAAAGAAGACACACGTGCACACGAACACACACACAGAAGGAAGGACTGGGATCAAGGGTATGATTTTCAAATGTTTCTCAGGCTGGATCTGTGGGGACTCTACTGTGATACAGTCTCTTAATTTCTAGATTTAGAGGGGACCTTCTAAGTATCTTGTATCACCCATAAATGATAGCTCTATCACACTGTCATTATTTGAACCCCCAGGCAGCTGCTGCTTTTCCCTCTTAAATCATGCTGAAATTAATCATAAATCCTAGAGCATGTTTCTCTCTACATTCAAAGCAGAAACTGCTTACAAAATTTAGCCAATTAATAAAATACAAAAGTAGCTATTGTTTTCAGAAGTTAGATCTCACACCTCCTCCACCCCACCCCACGACTAGGATAAACCTCAGACTTGAGAGCTAGCATCTCGATCATGAGCCTGTGTCAATGAGTATTTGAGTACTCAGAGGGCAGAGTGCCCAGATGGAAACAGATGAGAGAATGTTCTAGTCACAATAATAGTTTCAGACTGTTCTAGGGTGGTAGGCGTCTTCCATATCGTTTGGTCTCCTCCCACCTCTGGGTTGGGGAACTTGGGTTTTGTTTGTTTTACAGGGCTAGGATCAGAACACAGGACCTTGCCCATGCTAGGCAAAGACTCTACCGCTTTGACGTATCCCTGGCTCTTGCATTGTTTCGTTTTTTAGACATGGTCTCACTATGTGGCCCAGGCAGGTATGGACCATGGTTGAGGGGCAGGCATGGGGGGGGGGGGGGGCAGAGGTCAACATCAGGATTCTCTATTGCTCTCTACACTATTTCTGAAGACAGGTTCACACACCGAACCTGGAACTCAAGTTTTCTACACTGGCTTGCCATCAAGCTCAGATCTACCTACCCATCTCCTCCCCACCCAGCCTTGAGGCTGTGTGACATATTCACAAGCTTGGCTTTTTACATGGGTGCTGGGGATTCAAGCTCAGGTCCCCATGTTGTGTGGCAAGCACTTCTTACTTCCAGAGCCATCTCTCCAAGTCCTCTTTTAGTATTTTAAATGTAACACCGAAGTGTAGATAACAGCCATGATAAGTCACGAGATGGTAGAACATGTTGCCATTTCTAAACCCTCACCCCAGTAGATGTCAGACATTGTACTTGCAGTGGTTGATAAGAATGACTCATCTTGGCTACTGTCCTATTGTGAAGAGACACCATGACCATGGCAACTCTTACCCTTATGAAAGGAAGCCCTTAACTGGGGCATGCTTTGTTTCAAAGGTTTAGCTCATTCTCATCATGGTGGGTAGGTCGGCAGGCAGCATGCAGGCAGACATGGTGCTGCAGAAGTCACTGAGAGTTCTCCATCTGGATCTGAAGGCAGCAGGAAGAGAGACACATACTGGGCCTGGCTTGCACTCAAGGTGCACCCTTAGTGACACACCTCTTCTAGCAAGCTTGCACCTCCCAAGCCTTTCCAAGGAGTTTCACTCCCTGGAGACATTCTCATTTATGAGCTTATGGGGGCCACTCTCATTCAAAGCACACAGCCCTCACAGGCTCATATATTTGGATACTTTGTCACCAGAGAATGGAACTCTTTGAAAAGAGAAGGAGGGTGGGGGGGTGGGGGAGATGGCTCAGTGGTTAAGAGTGCTGGCTGCTCTTCTAGAGGTCGGGAGTTCAATTCCCAGCAACCATATGGTGGCTCGCAACCATATGTAATGAGATCTGATGCCCTCTTCTGGTGTGTCTGAAGAGCTTGACAATGTCCTTGCATACATAAAATAAACAATGAATCTTAGAAAGAAAGAGAGAGAGAGAGAGGGAGGGAGGGAGGGAGGGGGTGGGGGAGGGGAGGGAGAGAAGAGGAAGTCACCTGCTCAATCTTATAACTACAATGAGGGATGAAGAACAGGACTTAAAGTGATGTTTAAATACTACAAAAATATTGATAAATATGGCATAATAGTATAAAACAAAGATTTCATTAAAGAACACCGCAAACTGTGCTGCTTTGTTTCTGATTTGTTCTTTAAGTCAGGCATGTTAGTGCAGTTCTATGAGCCTAGTCTCGGCAGAAAAAAGCAGGAAAATCAGGAGTTCAAGATCATCCTTAGCTCTATCATGAGTGCATAGTTTTACAACAACAAAAAGGCAAGAGAAGTTACAGGAAATCACTTTCTGCTACCTCTCTCCTTGGCTTTCCTGAAACGATGGAAGTGGTTCATTTCCTTCCATGTTAAGTAAATGTGTATCAAAGATTATCTATGCATGTCTTCCTTCTGCTTTGAAGCAGTCCAAAAGAGTCACTTGCACCTGAGATTCCACTTTGAATAAGCTTTTCTTCATTTTGTCCTTGGACTTCAGATGTTATTAGACACCAGACATGGTAGCACATGCCTGAATACACCTTGTAGACAAAATCTAGGAGTTATATTGTTTCCATTCACTTAGTGTGTGTGTGTGTGTGTGTGTGTGTGTGTGTGTGTGTGTGTGCACGGATGTGTATGTATGTGTCAGAGGACAACATGTACAAGTTGCAAGTTGGTTTTCTCTATCTATTGCGTGGGTCTAGGAATCCAGCTCAAGTCAGCTAGGCAGCTGTGGCGATTTCCCTTGCCCAGTGAGCAGCCTGCCAGCCCCTGCCAGCCCCTGCCAGCCCCGTGCACGGCACATGCTTATAAGAGTTTCTCCGGCCGAGGTTTTTTAGCTATGTCTATTGGCACAGTTTTTATTTGAATTATAAGCTATTACCCTCATCTCACTTTGTCTAAATAGGTTTCTTTCCCTTGGCAATACTGACATTTTGGACTGGATAATTTTTTGGTCTTCAATTTTTGGGAATAAGTTCTCTCTTTACCATGTATGTAAGTGCTAAGAATTAAACTCAGGTCTGCAGGCTTGGCTTACCAGCTGAGTCGTCTTGCTGGCCCTATGTAGTTTTATTTACAAAACGGTATGTTTAAAACTTGATCCTAACTGGTGGTAATTTTTTCCCTAGTTGGTTGTCATAGCTGAAAGAAAGAGCTATTAGCATCTAGTAGAGTACAAGGACACTCAGTGCTCAGTATCCTAGAAGGCATACACGCATGCACATACATATGCAGGCATGTGCTAGCTGAGTAAGCTGCTAAGTACAGAAGTGTAAGGACCAAGAAATGATATGTACAAACAGGGAAAGGCTATGTGTGGATGGAGAGCAATTTATAAATGTCATCTCTCA
>JADRCD010196751.1:0-17837 GCA_019843815.1 Montemys delectorum | reverse complement strand
TTCTTCTTCTTCTTCTTCTTCTTCTTCTTCTTCTTCTTCTTCTTCTTCTTCTTCTTCTGCCTCTGCTTCACCTTTCCCTTCTCCTTTCTTCTCCTTCTTCTTTATAACTCACCAAGTCTTGTGCTGACTATATATATATATATAGCTGTAAGACTGTCCTTTAGAACATGGGCAACTAATCAGGATCACATCCCTGAAGAAAACCCATTCTCCTCTCCCAGAAGTCACCAACTTCCAATAGCTGTCCATTTAGGAGTGGGAACTCACGAACTCATTTTCCATCCCATGCACAGTGTTAACTGGTTTGACCTTGTGGAAATCATGTGCAGGCACCTGCAGCTATTGTGATTTTTGTGGGTGCAATGGCCCTGTCATATCATATACAGAAGACAGTATCTCACAGAACTCTTTTTAATCCTCTGGCTTTTATAACAGTCTTTCTGCCCTTATTCCATAATGCTCCCAGAGCCTTATTTCTATTTATTTAAAATATACTTTATTATTTCAAAAATTCCATACAAGTACTTTGATCATATTCACCACAATTCCTCTCCCTAAATGCTCCCAGACCCACCCTCACCTCTTCACACTCCCAACTCTGTATCCTCTCTGTGTTTTTTCAAAACCAATCCAGTCAGTCCAATTTGTGCTATTCCTGGACTGCCAGGTGTGGGGCCATCACTGCAGCACTACCAGGAGTCACACCCTTAAAGAAAGCAGGCTTCCCACCACACAGAAACTTTCAGCCACCCCAAGCCCTTCAGTTAGTGGTATAAGGTTCTGAGCACCTTCTATTCCATGCCAGAATGCTGACTTCTTTGTTCTTCTAAGTCTCATTCAGGCAACCACAAGCCACTGTGAAGGATTTCTGTTTGGTTCATTGATTGTGGAATCAAATATTTCCCTAAGATATTCTCTACTATATACTACTAACTTGTATGTATGATTACCAGAGTCGTGTTATAACATGTGTGTGTCATTTGCTATTAACTGTTTTCTATTATGTGATTCAACATAACTTTTCAAAAAGCTTTTCTGGATTTATTTGATAAATTGTTTTCCATGAGTATCACTTTTTTTTTTTTTACATTTTATTAAAAACATATGCCATGATAGAAAATATGTCTAATATAGTTTGTATCCCTGTAGGATCTAACACTCAAATCTAATTCACATCTGTTTATTGGATTGAATTAAAATTTATACTGTGGGAATCACAGGATGATAGTTTGTAATGAAAACAGAATATTAGAATGTATTTAGAAACTCCCAGAATAAGCCTGAAGGATTTCCCTGATGCTGGTATGTGTCCTAGGAATTAAGTAACAAAATTAGCATTTGCCGTTTATCTATCCACGCATATCCCAACTACTCCCACATAGCCCTTGCTTTCTTATACATCACTCCCCTGTTCACGTAGATGCTCACAAGTTGACCTGTGCTTTCTTAGGTAACTGAATCGTCTTGTGACAACTGAGCGTTGGATATACTGTGTGTGATGCTTACTGACTTCAGTGTAGTCTAGTCCTAACGTATAACTCCCCTGAAGTGACAGGATCTGCTCCACTTTACACAGCTGACCACGAGACCATCTACACGTAGCAAATACATTCTTCAGTGATATTGACAGTCCTAATATTATAACTTTCCCCATGAGGTTTTACAACTGAGTTAATTAGATTTTAGAATTCCACATGCACAACAACATGCCTTTTATTTTTTGGGGACTTGGATAATTTTTGTCTGTAGAACCGTTCTTAGGGTTGAATGAAACAGTCAGGGCAGGAGGCCTTTCTTTGCAGCTCCTCGGAGTTTCGAGGCTCAGCACAGCAGCCTCCTGTCCCTTCTGCGCTTATCTTCATCCTTTCTGCTCCTCGCCCTTTTACTTAAAGCCACATTATTTCCTGTTTGTAAGAATCTGTGTGGCCTCTGAGGACATCCAGCAACGATGACTGGGGAAGCTTCGTCAGTGTCTCAGTACAGAGACATTAGATGTTTTCACACCGGGCTTAGGACATCCTGGAGCCATCCTCCCAGGGCGGGGCTGTAAGTCAGCGAGGCAAACAGATTTTGACATTTAAAAGGAGAGTGCCCAGTGGGAATTTAATCGGCATATTGCCAACACGATATTCCCTTTGAAGGAAGGATCCTTTCAAACGGAACTCTCAGTTGGTCATTATTACAGTCTGCTCTTTAAAATGACGGTTTGGCCTGAGGGAGGCTCTGCTGATAGTTTAGATTTACCCGCCTGCTCGAGGTAGTGCGCACCCTCCTCAGCCCTCATCTATTCTAAATGTCTGGATGGGATTCATAGAAAATGTTTATAGCACTTTCCGAGTTTCCTAGATAAAGGAGACTTATAAAGTTATTTAGTATCTGACACATAATGAGCTGGCTCTCATTAACCAACCAAATAGCACGAATGTCGTGACTATCGATTTAGTATGAAGGTGGTGAAAAGGTGCCCTGAGATCTGTGCCTGGGAAGAAGGCACAGGGTGGGAGAAGAGAACTGACTCCTGAATGTTGTCCTCTGGCACCACACAACCTCCAGTTAAATAAATAAATGAAACTTTTAAAAGTCCCTGGTCTGGCTATTTGCAATGGTTTCTAAAGGTCATGGTTTCTGTAAGCCCGTAGCCCCTGCTTTAGTGAGAGAGTTGAATAGTGATGAGCCTCTCCAAAGCCTGTTTCTCCCACACACAAATATGTTTTTAAACAATATATTTGTTTTTATGTGTGTGTATGTGTGTGTGTGTGTGTGTGTGTGTGTGTGTGTATGTGTGTAGGCACTTATGGGGATCAGAAGACAGGGGGTGGGCTGGATCCTTTGTGTGTTTTTTAGTGACCTCTGACAGAGCAGTAAGCACTCTTAACTGCTGAGCTATCTCTCCAGCCTCTTCTTCTTCATGTATTTTGTAAAGCATTAAATTGAGTTTACATTTCTTGATTAAAGCAACGCAGGATTGTGAGAATGCAAATTCTGGAAAATGGGGTCTATAGTTCTATAATTTGTTATTTGTAAAACAAATATCTGTGATCAGGGGCTTCTGTAAGCAGCTCCTCACTGGAGCAGCATCACACCTTGTTCCTTTTGCAGTCATGTTCAGGTTTATAATTTAAAATAGAAATCCACCTCTAGGAGCTAATTTCAGAGTCCCACTGCATCCGTCGTCGCTGCTTGCCTAGTTAGAAGACACCTCAGTGCCCTTTACTTCCTTCCAAGCCACTGGCATAATGCCTGTGTCTCATCAAGTACTTCTCTATTATTACTTGCTATTCATTTCACCTCATTAATATTTAAAGATCATTATAGTTATTCACTGAAAAGGGCAACGCTTACCACCAACCATGAAAAGGTGAACCTAGGTGAAATTTCTGAGGATGTATTTTGAAAGCATGGTATTTCCAGAGTCCGATTTGTTTCTACTTCTATTGTACGGTTGCATTCCTCTTGTGTATCTGGAACAAAACACACGGTGCAAGATTCACGGATCTCAACATACAAAGTACATTTTATCAAAGAGACAAAAAAGAGTTTAGAATGGAGATTCATCCATCTTCAAGACACCTATGAAATAAAGAGGCAGAACCCCACTGTAGTCCTCGTTGTTTAAATGGCAAAACTGAGCCAGGGGAAGCCTGGGCAATTATTCATCACTGAAAACTCACAGAGAAATTATTTAACAACCCAACTCAGATTGTGACATACTCTTCTGCTTTAACCCCAAGTCAGTCTATCCATCTTGAGCTGATATGTCCTCAATTAGAAAGACTATGAAGTCTTATAACCTAGTTTCTAATTGTCTTTTAAATTTATCAGGATTTTTTTCACAGCACGTTTAGGTTCACAACAAAACTGAGCAGAAAATCCTAACAATTTCCATGTACATATAGCTCTCTTCTCTACATACAGGGCCTCTTCTGCTATCAGCATCGTGCACAAGAGGTGTGCATCTATAATAATGAATGAATGACCCTACATTCACAAAGCATTACCTCCCAAAGCCAACAGCATGCTCTGCGATCCACATGAAGTACACCCCTGGGTCCTGACTAGTGTGTTATGATATACACTTACAGTAAACAGAATAGTTTTATCACTCTAAAAACTTTTTATCACTTCATTCGGCAGGGCTTTGGTCTCAGGAGAAAACCATTAAGCATTCAAATTCCACATGAGCCAAGCATACCCTAGATAACTTACGGTAGCTATAACATAATGACATGCAAGTAGGTCTGTTATATTTTTATGGCTAGGTCAAAGAAAAAGTGTACATGTTAAGTATACATGCAATTTGTTTCCAAATATGCTGTATCTCAAGTTGTGGTTATGGAATCTACAGATATGGAGAATCCTCTATATTACTTTAAACCCATATATTTTTAGAAGATCCTTGCTCATTAATGTTAAAGAAACTTAATTACCAAAATATTTCCAACTTGAGTTATTTGTATAGCACCATCAAAATTTTAACACATTTCTTATCACTATTACTACATTTTAATTTTATTTTAAAACACTTTAAATTTGTTTTGCTTAATCAGATAGTAATTTAGCTATTATCACTTATGATGTGACAAAATAAATTCATACACTAATAATATTTTAATGTATATCACTAAAATTTATAGTTACTACTACTACTAGTAGTAGTAGTAGTAGCTCTGACCTATTATTTGACTTTTTGATCTTTCTCTATATCACTGACTGATTTGGCACTTGCTAGATAACCCAAGCTGACTTCAAACTCACCACAACCCTCCTGCTTCAAGAATGAGGATTACTGCAGTATACCATAGCACCTAGCTTTACTTTTGAAGTTTATTTGACTTATGTGTGGCCGTAACTTTTAAAAATATAACTTTGAAGAACAGATAAAGTAAATTAAAATCACCTATAAAATACCTATAAGAACACTAAACTACAACATATGGATGGGAGCAAACGACTAGACCACGTGAAAGCAGCTGTTCAAAAGGAAAATGGATTGTGTCTCCTATGGGCTTTAGAAGAGAGAGATCTGCTCCCCCAGTGGGTGATCACCCTACAGATGGGCAGGCTAATCTGAAAACAGCAGCAGAGATGGAGAAGGGGGGATGCAGTCCCCAGCTTATTATCAGTCTTTTCTTGGGGAACAGAAGAGGTCCCCCATCCTGTGACAGATGGGCCCTTGGAGTGTCCTCAGTGCTGTGAAGAAATCCGTAGAAGAATCCAGATTAAGTGGCATGGGTCCACTATGAGAAATCAAAGAGGAGATTCAGATAAAAGTGGGAGACAAAAAGGAAAGGAAGGGCCATCCCAGCAGCCCCACGGCATACTGTGGGAGACCTCAAAGGTAACAGACTCTGGCTTTGGACACAGGAAAGGCAACAGAGAAGCTAGCCCAGCCAACTTCCATGGTAAGGATAAGAACACACTCAAGCAATAGAAGAACGATTGTGGTAGAATGAGCTGTTAAGCTACAGTGAGAAAAAGGCCAGAGGATAAAATACCATTAATGTAACAATAAAAGCAGGGTGCCAACATGTCCACACATACATAAAAGCTACAACTTTATTATTCAAAACCAGGTGAAAGACAAAAAGACGATATAAACTGTAGAATACTTGGAAAGGCTGATAAATGAGCTCACTGAAGAAAAGATGACTTGGGAGAGATAGGCGGTGCAAGGCAGATAATCATTTTCAAAAATCACTCTGGGAATGAGATGAATTTAGAACAAAGCTGAAGCTATATACGCACAAGAGCTGATGCATTGAGAGAAATTTTACAAATCAAATGAGAAAAAATTTAGATAAATAGTTTTAAAATAATGTTGTATACTAACATATATCTCACAAGTGCTAAAAACCACAATTTGCAAATTTGTTTAAAATAAGAAATGATAATTGTTATATGGAAATGGGTACGTAGGAGACGTCTTGTGGGTACACAATAGAGGTCTGGAAAATGAATAGAAAGGAGTGACTGGCTCATAGGGGAAAAAAGAGGTCCATTAGGGAAATAAAAGACAACTGCAAAATTAGGCAAAAATGCTAAATATAGCAATTTCATACCTCTGGGCATTGACATGAAATTAAAAAGCATATTTTTCTTGTAATACTTCTATTGCCTCCATCAAAATAGTAGTGATGTTTGGTCTTCTCACTGGTGGCTCTTAACTTTGTCACCTTTTCCCTTGGTCACGGAGAAATATTTTACCAGCACAGAGACACCTGCCAAACTCAGCAAATTTTATCCTATCCAGATCCACTGCCACAGACTGGGGACTTGGTTTTCGCTTTCCCACATCCAGAACTATGAGAGAATACATTTTACTTCACTGGTCAGTCTGTGGTATTATACTGACGTCCAGCACAAGTGTCCAGTATGACATTTAGTGTAGACTACCTGGGAATAGGAGCCCTGGGGACTAATGTAAGGTGTCTACATATTCTAGACTGACTGAGAAAGCCCGTCTGTGGGTAGAGAACTCTGGGGGTGTAGCCTAGATGTCTTATGAGTGTTGCTAGCATGAGAACCAAACTCTAGTGACTTTATCCATTCTCAGTGCCTGGCCTCTGTAATTTAAGATGGTTACCCTCAAACCCTAGCATTTAAGGGGACAAATATGCTTATGGTAGATTGTTTTAGTTCTTATACATTAAATAGATAATTTCAGTAGATGTAGAACTCCTCGGTGGACTGTGACTAACTTTAGTATTTTGAACAGGTCTTCTGACCCCTGGTGTTTCCTATGAGAGGCCTTTTGAATTGTTTTATTGGTGCTCCACAAGGAATGAGGTTTTTTGTTTGTCTGTTTGGTTGGTTGGTTGGTTGGTTGGTTGGTTGGTTGGTTGGTTGGTTGGTTGGTTTTTCAAGACAGGGTTTCTCTGTATAGCCCTGGCTGTCCTGGAACTCACTCTGTAGACCAGGCTGGCCTCGAACTCAGACATCCACCTGCCTCTGCCCCCCAAGTGCTGGGATTAAAGGCGTGCGCCACCACTGCCCAGCAGTTTTTTTTTCTTTTCATGTTTCCATTCTTTACTTATTTTATTTGCTACTTTCTCTTTGACATTCAGAACTACATGACTGTTGTCATGGTGGATGTGCCTCTGTTTACCTTAGACTTTCTTAAAGCTCCTGGAGGAATAGATTAGCTGATAGAAAATACTAAACTATCAGGCAACCTTTGCTGGAAAACGGGAGTCCTGGAATTGAAAAGCAATCTTCTTGTTTCCCTTCCTAACTATTATACTTTTAATAGAGTTTTGTTAAGACATGAAAGTAGAAAGGAGACTATTTGGGAAGAAAAGGCTGCCAGCAAGAGTGGGAAGGTGACAAGAGAGGGGTAATGTGGGTGAATATGATCAGAGTATATTATATGTGTGTATAAAATGTCACAATGAAACATAACTATGTGTACTTAATATATGCTGTTACAAATGATATAAAAGCATTCTCTATTTCTGAATAGTTTTCCTATCTATTATGGATCTAAGTACTTCTCTATCTTCTCAGAGATCATAGTTGATTTTCTTACAAACTCTGATATAGTTATTTTTTTTTTAACATATATCCTGTCCATTGGCTTTGGAGTATAGTAAGGTGCCTTGAATTATTTAAAACCACCCACACCACAACACCAACACAAAGCTTCGCCCAAACATTCTCACTTTTTCTGTTTCTATGGATCAGTGGCTAGAAGCTGCATCAATACTTGCTGTCCCCACAGCCCTGTCTCCCACTCTCCACCCTCCCACTTCCCTATCTCCCACTCTCTGCTCTTTCTTCCATCCGGTTCCTTTTCTGTTCCATAATGCCACCAACACAAGCTACCCGCACTAAGTGGTCAATACCTTTCATGCTCCTAAATACAATCCAATTACCATTTGCCTTCCCAGAAGTGTCAGGAGTGATGGCTACTGCTTTCATGCAATTATCTTTCAAGGCTTCTCTGACCTGGTTCTCTCTTCTCACTCTTGTTTGTCTTTTTAATCTACTCTTCACTGTCCTGTGGAGACATACCTCTCCATTCATCTCTGTGCTCTGAGTTGAAGCACCACATGTTTTTTCTCATTTGATATCTCTACCTGGATTGCTTCTTTCACACCTAGAAATTCAGTTGGACCCTTTGCTCAGAAAATATATAAAATGGTATCTTTACTTAGGCTTCTGTGCTAGCTGAGGGACAACATAATCAGTTGTGTACATGTCGTTATTCTCAACTTCCTGCGGAAGTCAAACATATGAAATAGAACCTGAATGATCTCTGAACAATCTGGTCAGACTCCAGCGTCCCCTAACACAGCGAGTGAGTCGTACATTCTGAAAATCAAGGTATCATGCTTGGCAATGCTTTGAATTTCAATTGCCACATATGCAATACACCACCAGATATTATGGATGCCTTATTTAAACATGACTGGGGTCTGGATATTGCTCTCCATCCATCTCTTTACCATTCTACTCAGAGTTACAATCATATCTCCTCTCCATTTCTGGTATTATACCACTTTCTAACTCAGCTGAACTTACACTATTCTTTCTGCTTTTCCTCAATTCATTCCCTAGACCTTAGTCAAAGAAAAAAAAACTGAGTTTTGAACTATAGACCAAGTAGCACTCACATTTCTGAAATGTATATTATTATAAACCAAGGACTAACTCAGGAGCTATGTTTCTTCAAATAACTTAAAGACTCCTTGTTCAGAGAGAAACATATTAAATTGAAATGAAAATAAAGTAAATACCAAATTAATTATTCATCAGATTTCCATTTACATCCATAGCTTCTGCACACACTAAGACACACAGAGACAAAGTATTATGAGAAGGGATCAGCTAGCTGCCTTTCTTCGTTAAGCCCTCAAGGGACACAAGGACAGGGTTCAGACACTTCAGGTTTTGTAAATGACCAGGAAGAATGACTCTGATGACAAGAGAAAGGAAACAGGATGAGGTCCACCTCCGAGTCTCCTCGTCTATCCTGTATCGCTTCGGTTTACACTTGTTCATCTTCTTCCTACATTTTTAAGACTTCATTTGTGTGGCTTGCTTACTCATCTGGCTTAGAAACATGAATGATTGGCAGAAGCCCAACAGGGAACTTGATACAATGCAAACAGTGGAAAGATAACACGCCATTGGGTGGGGACTTGTTCACAATGGCAGAGAGTAGGCACTCCCTCTACTCCTCTTGTAACTCCTCAGCTCCACTGTAAGCCTCAGTTTTTGTATCTATTTTGTTTCTTCTCTTCTTTGTTTTTATTTATTTTTTAATCAAGTGTGATCCAAGTGGGATTCTCAAATAATAACACTCTGTCTTTAACCCTGTTGTTTCCCATCTGATCTGAAGGATCAACAGCGAAAGCTCAGAAGGAAGCCTGGAAATTTTCCAACCGCAGAAAACCATAAATATGGCTCTGACTATCCATCTATTTACAGTTTCAGTGGTTACAGACGTAACTACCTTGTATTGTTCTCTCTTTCATTAAAGTCAGTGCCACTCACTTCTGAATGATACATCTTTTCTATTCTTGTCTTCAATTGGAACCATAATATATTGTCTCTTTTATAACATCTATACTGGTTGTCCTGAGAGTGGATGACGGTAGTCTTTTAGGTACAGGGATGGCAGATACACCACGTGGCCACTTCTCAATGGAATATTGATCAGATCGTCAGAGTTGTGATAGCATAATCTATTGAGATTGACACAATATATCAAAACTATGTCTAAATCCAAAATCAAGGTGTACTTGTGTTAATGTCTGACAATATCTTATTGGATTCCAAATTAGACCACTATACAAGGAAAAATTTAAATCTTTTTAATAAAAATTGAAAAATAAAGTTACTCCCTGTATTACTATTATGACGACTACTACTACTACCAACAACAACCATTTGTAAAACTCCTACCTTATTTTGAACATTTATTTACTTACTTATTTATTATTTTTCTGTATATGAATGTTTGCCTGTACATATATATGTGTGCCTAGTGCCTGAGGAGGTCAGAAGAAAGCATCAGGTCCTCCAAAACTGGAGTTATAGCTGGCTGTAAGCCATCATATGGATGCTGGTAATTGAACTTAGTTCCTCTGCAAGAAAAATAAGTGGTTTTAACTGCTAAGACATCGCTATAGCCAAACTCATACCTTCTTAATAGAAACTGTAGTTAGTGCTTTTCACAGAGTCCTTATTTAGTTATCAAGACAATGGTTCCCATGAAGGAGGGACTATAATCCTGTACATTTGTTATGTAAGACAACAAAAGCTTAGAGACCTGAAATGATTGTATAGTGGGACTGAACGATGTCTATAATAAATGGCACATCCAGTTCACTGCTAAGGACCTGAATCCAAGGTCCCTATAGCTAAGTGTAGCTTTCAAAAGGTCTTACTTTATGTTAACCACATATGCCATTGTCAACTGATCTGAAGTTGTCTTTTGCTCCCTTTGATGGAATCCTACCTTACCCTGAGATTATCTGAACATTATTGTCTTAGAGCAGCAAGAGTTAGACATGGAGAGGAGTTGAGATGCCTGCTGGGTTTCAGGGCAGCCCCATGTCTCCTGCAGCAAGCCTTCCTGAGCTAGTTTTGTTTATCTTTTATCATATTACCAGGCTATACCCCTATGAATTTCAAACATGTTAATTTCAAATGTACCTTCCATATGCTGGTTTTTATTGTTCTCTGTTCCCACTAGTAGGAATAGAAATTGTCTTATCTTAGAACTAGGTCATGTAGAACAGATAAACATGTTCAGAGAACTTGCAAGACAGGTCCCAAGTCAGCTTCATATCTGGGCAGAATGGGTGTAGAACTTAAACTCAGGGCTCCATCATGAATGCAGGCCCTTGAAACCTGAACGCTCTTGAAACCTGGCCTGAATGCTCCTGAGTGTTCAGGACTTTGATGGCTCATTTCCCTGCCCTCTAGTAAATATCAAAAAGTCACTCGACTTCATTCACACTCGTATCCCGGCTGCTGGTGCCACTATGCAGGTGTGCACAGCAGAAGCCCCATGTTGCCTTCTGAGTACCTTCCTTCTTCACTCAGTGTCCTTTTCCTACATCCACTCTGCGATCACGTCATGCGTGCTCTATACTCAGTATGTAAAATGTATAGTTCCCTTTCATATCTACCAGACTGCCACTGCATTTCTTCTGGATCGCTGAAATTGATCTTCTAATCTGTTCTCATCATCTTTCCCTTGTCCACTGTAAGGACATCCTACTACTGAAGTCAAGGTCATCTCTTTATAACATAAAAAACAAATTACAAATGTCATCGTAACCTCTTGTTAAAAAAAATTCATTTCTTTTTATGACTTTTATGTAGAAGTCATAGCCTTGAACATAGCGAACAAAGTCTGGCATGATCTCGTCCTCGCTGTGTCTCTACTGTATCCCTACTTGCATATTCTCATTTTCTTAAACTTTGCAAAACATTTCCCATGGCTGTCCCCACCCCATTTCTAGGTCACTCACAACCCCTACTTTTTCTAAATTGCAGTAATGACTACTCGTTCCTCATTCTTCACTTTAGGTGCTCCTTTCTCAATGACCATTTCCCTGGACTCTGCTCTGCTCTCAACTATTGTAGTTCTTGTTATTAACACTTACCACTGCTACGACTTTACCTGCGGCATTATTTGATCTGTGCTACTTCCCTTATCAGACAGTGTTTGTTTCTGCTATGTCTATGTGTGTTCAACACCAAATGTAGAACGTGGTTGCAGTCTTTGTGTATTTGCTAAATGCATAAAAGGTACATGAAAGCATAGAAGTCCTTGCCTGGGAAGGTTATACTCACAGGGTTCCACATTGAGGTTGTAGACTGTAGTCTTGATGCCTTCTGGATACAGAGTAAAGATGCACTTATACTTTCCACTGTGGGTGGAAGAGATATTCCTTAAGTACAGAGTCCAATTTGTTACACCCTTTGGAGTTTCTATGGCAGCCACTTGTGACTCACAGGCATGCCCCTGCCTACAGTGGAAGCCATACTGGGGGTGATAAAGAGCGATCATAATGTCAGCTTTATCTGTGACCTTGGACCATTGCATCTGTACCAAGAAGTCTTTCTCCTTTGTTTGGCAGGTCAAGTTGACATCAGAACCAGGTAGAGCATACATGTTATCCCCGACATTGAATAGCTCTTCCCATACTCCTGGAAAGGAAGGATGCGAAGAATCAGTTTTCACCATTCCCCTGGACTGCCCCTTTAGGTTGTGCACTGTGTGTGTGTGTATGTGTGTGTGTGTTTTAAGATAAATAGAGGAAATTATTGACCTGTGCGTGTTTCTGTCCATATTGACACGTGTTGGTCTGTCCAAAAAGTAACTGAGGGTCTCTGATTACGAATAAAATTAAGTGTCTTTGAAGACTGAATTTTATTGTGTTTTTACCTATATGAATGAGTATCAGTCTGCGTGTGAATATAAATGCAGATGCCCACAGATCCTTCATGAACTGGAGTTACAGCTGGGTATGAGTGGCCAGATGTGGATACTGGCAACCGAACTCTACAAGAGCAGCAAGTGCTCTTAACTGCCGAACTCCCTCTTCAGCCCCATAACTAAGTCTGTTTAAAGACAGAAGGGCCCCAGCAAACTTAGCATCAAGCTGTTCCTACATAGGAAGATTGTTGACCTTTCTGCATCGACATCTGTAATAACTAGCCAAAGTATAATAGTTTTCTTTTCAATCATTATTTGCAAGTTCTTTATAATAAAGAGGCTTTTATTTTAAAATGCTATGTGTCTACGAGGGGCTCTCATATGTGCTATCTTTTGAATCTCCATGCTTCAAAAGATAATATTGTAATGCTCCATTATTAAAGAAGGAAAGAAAAGCAGCGAGAAATGAAGTAGAGCACCCAGAGATGCACTCCCTTAAGAGAAGGTGAATTCTCTTCACAATTGGTCACATCTGTAGTATTCCTTTAACACTAACTTCATTTACTCCAAACTGCCTCCTACATTCAGTCTGGCTGAGTAGAGTAAGAAACTTGACATTCTCTCTGATGATGAAGGAACCTTCATCTCCAAGTCGTTACATCTCCCAAGGAGAAAGGAGCAGATGCCTCAGCTAGACGTTATCATCTCCAACCCTCTCATGAGACGCTAGATATGAGAGATTCTCTCTCCCATCAGCAACCTGACTGCATGGTACAGACCACTCAGAATTTGTTCAACACCGAGTCTTCAGAAATGCTTCGGATGCTCTTTTAGAATTTACCATTACAGAAGTAAGACGCTATTGTGACAAGTCCCTCAGAGCTCACAAAGGCAATGAATAAAGACGACAAGCTGCTAAGAAGAAACAAAGGTACCTGAGGGATAGGAATTATTATATGTTGGTGGGTGTACAAAGTTTGTGTAGACAGAGGTTACACATGTTCATGTAACTCCCCAGGAGTGATCCTTCAATAACATGCCTCTGAGCCTATTTAGATCACCAGTTCCAATGTGTCTTTGATTCAGAAACTCTTACCATCTTCATATCAATACATAGCTATTTCTTTAGAAACTCAGGCTTTCAGCACTAATCTTGTACTGTGGTGTTCAGAACTAAGCTTTTCTCCTTCCGTTTTGAAATAGGCCTTTTAGGTTCTGTTCCCCATGGTCATAAAGGACTCTGCTTGGCTTTGCAAGGTATTCCTTGTATGTGAGTAAGTTAGATTTAACATATATCCAACCACTAATGACATTAGTATTAGGGAGGAGAGACAATTGTTAAATTGAAAAGAAATGCTTGAGAGAAGATTAAAAGCTGAACTAGGCTTTCTGACCATGGACATGATTGCAGGGTGTCTCAGTTTTCTGCAGTTGTCTTTATAATGATCCAGGAACATTTCCTCTCCAATACACACAATTTTCCCCCTAACTCAAGACTCATTGAAGAGGAGAAAAGGTAAAGAGAGACCAGAGCAATGGCACTAACCGTTTGTTCCCTTCTTAGGTTTAGTGCTCGTTAGGAATCCTGTATCAACTCTAGCATCTTCCCCATAGCTGCCACTTAAGCAGCTAACGGACAACCTTAGCAACAGCTTGTCCTTCAGTAATCCACTCCTGCAGCAGCCTTGAGGCATTTCAAAGGAGCAAAGGGTCCCAAAGCAGCCATCTGAAAAGACCAGCATGAGCAGAAGTCTTACCCCTGAAAAACTGTATCTGGATGATGGTACAAACAACACAGTGTGTCCATTTTCTCCCCATTGTCTCCCGAAGAGCTCACGCCAGCATTTCTGTAATGATCACAGGAGGCAATTGCTGTCTCTAGCTGAGCAAACTCTTGCCACCACCCTATTCGTGCTCAAAAACCTCAACTCTACCACAGGGCTGGGGCTGTTGATCGCTTGGCAAGTCCCCAGGAAATGAAATGCAGACAGGAAAGTAGTGTGGTTCAGGGCTATGTGTAACCTTCACAAGAACAATGTGGAAACTGTTCTCTGAAACCTTGTGCCTGTCTCACCTTTAAAAGACGTTTCCATATCCCAAGATTCTCTCTTTCAGTCTCTTTGTCAGTCAAACTGCTTCTAAAATCGAAACAAAGGAAATCGTGCAGAGCAATCCCTGTGAGTTTTTTATGCATTTCCTTTCAAGAACACAAAGTCATTTAGCAAACACGAGCTTGCTGCCTCTTGTAATAGTTTTTCAGTCCAGTCATAAGATATATTTTCTTTCCTGAATAGCCCTAGGGTAAAAGAACAATGGTTAACATATTTGATTTTAATAAATCCTGAAGAATAAGGGAGTAATATCAGCTATCCAACTGAATCCATTGTCTAGTTTCTTGTAGGTAAATCCACATTTCTGTGGAAGAGAGAAGTGAGGTCTTCCCCACCCCTTGTCTTTGTCAGTTTGGAGACCAAATGAGAAAACTGCTCACTGTCATAGCCAGGGGCCTTTTTAGATGAAGGACTAAGAGCTTTATCTGGCTAAGCCAAAAACCATAAGGAACTAAACTATACAGAGAGTATCAGTGGTTAAGTCAGGTGGTCCTGATGACTTTTCCAGGGAGAGTTAGCAGTTCAGATCCTTGAAGGGAGGACAGGAAGTGATGTAACTGCTCAGGGTACCTTTCTTCATCGCAGCTGAGAATTCTGGTAAGTCAGTGATGGGACTTAATAAAACCTTCCAGGAGATGTGTTAGAAAGATTCTGATCTGAGATTTGGTATTTCTCTTAAATGAAGACAGAGTATATACTTGTAGAGGAACCTGTCACCTCTTACTACATCTGTCGTAAAAATCCAATAAAAACCCAAATTTACTGAATTCTTACTTGGAGTATTTAGACTGTTATTGCATTAAAATGAGGAAACTTAAAAAAGAGAGAGAGAGCGAGAGCAAAAGAATGCTCTCTTAAAACAAAAGAGTGTGATTTTTTTCAGAGCTAGAGGTTCACTTTTAACAGAATTCCTATCTCTTGCTAGGGTGGTTTATTAGAAGCACTAATAGGTGGCTGCTGGTCCAATCTGTCTTAGCTAGCTATTTATTGGACTCATGGTTCATGATTCTAATATCTAGGAATTTCTGTGGCCTGAACCCATCAGATTTTACCAATTTCCCCCTTGGGATCCAACTAGACTCTTAGAGAAGACAATTCTCAGATGGCTGTGGCATATGAGTTGAATGCATCTTATACTCTGAAGTGGCAAGACCCAAGTGGCAGCCCCTTCATGGCTGCCTGCTTGCAGCAGGTGGCAGCAACAGCCTGCAGACCAGAATGGCTATCCCAGGTGGTGGGAATGGCCCCCACAGCTTTGCTGTCTTGGTAATATTTCTAAAGGCCCTTTCAGCAGGGGAATAGGCATTCTCTGTACTTAAAAATAACTCTTCTACGAAGCCATATCAATCTTTCCTATTATCCTCTCTGCTCACCAAATCCCAAACCGCACAGCCTTTCTTTTGCCTTATATTCTAGCCTGCTGCATATGAAACAGAAGCTGTCAGTTTCACAATGGGAAGAGCAACCTTGAACTTCTTGAACTTCAGAGGCAAATGCGATTATTTACGAAGGGGAGCTGGAACACACTCACATTCATTTCTACTAGAGAAGCGAGCCAGGACTGTGTTTGAACAACATTTTTAAACAGTCTATTTAAATTACTCAATTGGAAGAAGATGCTTTGAGAAGTAGAAAGGTGAGCAAGAGGTAAACTCGTTTTTGTGGTTTCTACAGTGGTCAACTCAAATAAAACTAGATTTTTTTTTTACCTACTCACATACATTATTTGAAGTGTTATACTTTTGTGATTACTTCCCAGTGTGCTTGAAAATGTAGCACTTAAGGACTTGGTTAATTAAAAAATATTTATTGTGACCTTTCAGGGATCACTAAAGACACACACCTCTAGGTCATTTTAAACATAATGGAAAAATTATGGGCTTCTTTCTCAAGAAACTTGACATTCTGCTTGACATTATTCTCAGGAAAGAGCATATTTGTGTGTCACAAAATGAAACAAACAAACCAACCTAAAGTTACACCTGGGTAATAAATAACTCTGCCTGAGAGACAAAGGACAAGCAGGAGGAGCGGGGGAGTGGCCCACGGGGGGTGGGGGTGGGAGTGGCCAGGATCATCTCAAGTATGGAATCTGAACTTGGCCTTAAACTACAGAAGTCACCCTGGAAGAGACTGCTGAGTGAGTTACTCCAGGCAGAGGAAGTAGGGGACTCTAACACTTGGGAGTGCTGAAATCCAAGGCAGATGCTGTGTGTGTGTGTGTGCGCGCGCGTGTGTGTGTGTGTAAGCTGTTTGAGGCAGTTGCTGGATGAGAAACAAAGCTACAGAGAGGCAAGTTTAGAATACAGAGAACATTCATCCCAGGCTATGGAGCATGGCTTCTCTTCTCCATTAGGAATTAGTATAGTTCTTGTTTTGTTGTTGTGTGTTTGTTTTTTTCCAGAATCTGCATTATGTGATATTGCTTTAATGTAAAGAAACATTTAAAAAGATGAACAGGATAGGCATAGGCAAGTTGAATGACTGAAAGGTAAAACTGGAGAATGCATTGCGTTTGTATAAGAATGGGTTCTCCAATAGTTAGGCATAGGCAGAGGAGGAACTCAAGGGACCCCAACCTTCAATGCTGAGGTATTTGCTACTGAGAGATTAAGAGAGATGGAGTGTCATTGCATTCAGTTGAGTGGCCACTGGTGACCTCACTGAGCACCAATAGATAGGTCCAATCAGTCACATAGATGGTCTTGATTAAACCGTGGGTCACAGAACAAAACCAAAATCATGAATTTGGGAAAAGGACAGGTATGGAGGAGGGGTTGATAGGAATGGGAAGACGATAAAAAAAAGGGAGGGAGAGAAGGTATCAAAATATATTTTATACATGTATAAAATTGTCAAAGAGTATAATGAATTATTCTCATTTTTAAAAGGGGAGGCAGAAAACCTGTTCAGAGTTTCTGTTATCCTTGGCATTCTAGGAAGGTGCCTGCTGGTTGGCAGTGCTGTCCACACTGTAAGGGCAGTGTGGCCTTTACCACGAAAGGAGAAATGGAGTGTGCATGATAATCCCCCCCCCCCCCCGATTTCTCTATCGACAATACTCCGAACAGTCATGGGTCTGAAAATTATATGAATAAGTAACAACATAGTATTCTCATTTCACAATGTCCACACTGTTGAAATAAGAACGTGAAGAGGAGTCCTAAAATTCAAACCCATCCTTCATTTTAGCAAATCATGTGGCTCACAGTTCAGCTCCGTTCCAAGAATTCTCTTTCTCTACAGAAAACTGCCTTCCCAAGTTAATGCTTCTTCCTGAAAACAAAACAAAACAAAACCAAACCCACAGTTAATAAGTGGACGGTAACAGG
>JADRCD010196747.1:0-17574 GCA_019843815.1 Montemys delectorum | reverse complement strand
TCTCTCTCTCTCTCTCTCTCTCTCTCTCTCTCTCTCTCTCTCTCTCTGCCTGCTATGTGAACATCAGCATGCATGTCTACCTGAATACTGCCATACTTCCTGGAATGATAACAATGGAAAAAAAATCTCTAAACTCTAAGCCAGCCAGCTCCAATTAAAAGTTTCTTTTATACCCTGCAGTGGTGGCACACACCTTTAATCCCAGCACTTGGGAGCCAGAACCTGGTCTACAGAGTTAGTTCCAGGACAACCAGAGCTACACAGAGAAACCTTGTCTTGAAAAACCAAAAAAAAAAAAAAAAAAAAAAAAAGCTTTCTTTATTAGAATTGCCAAGATCACAGTGTCTCTTCACAACAACAGGACATTGACTAAGACAAGTCCTCAGTCCCCAGGAGAAGGTAAGGCCATTAGCAAGAATACCATGAAGTATAAAGACGTTCTTTCTTCACACCAGATGCCTTTCAAATTACCTCATTCACAGTTCATCTGGACTAGAGATCAGAAAAGGTAATGAACCCATGACACCCTGAAATTTAAAGAAATAAAATACAGAACTCCTTGAGAACACTAAGATTCTTCAGGTATCCTGCTTATTGTGGATTAACAAATGTATTCATCTGAGACGCTCATGTCTCAGAAATAACTAGTCTCACTATTGTTTGTATAGGCGCTGTTTTCACTTGGGAAGATGAAGGATGACAGTTTGACTCATCTCAGAAAGCATAGCCTTGGAACATCAGTTTTTATTGGTTTAAAAGAAACAACAATAGCACTTCACAGAATTAGTTGTGATGTATCCATGTCTTACATAGAATGGTGGTCTATCATTCACAGGCATAGTCCCAAAGCAAAGCTGCTTTATACTGCTCACAGAATGTAGAGATTGCATTGATTTTATGATACCTGAAATATCAAAAGAATATAAAATATCTGTGTCTGGTTTAAATTGGAAGTTCTTACAAGCTCTTGATAAATCCCCAGCCTACAGCACAATATTGTATAATGGCTTCACAACGAACACTGATAACTTTTGTACTCTCAAAAGAAATAAAGAGGGAGGAAGAAACTTTTGACTCTTTTTCTCCCAATGAAGACATATGTCACTCTTTGGTACCAGTAACTGACTGCAAACTCTCTGTAGATAGGTGACATTGTAGTGAATAAATGTCCTTTCTCCACTCTTATTGCTGTGATAAAATCTACTGACAAAGCAACTTAAAATAGGAAGAGTTCATTCCATCTCACACTACAACATGTGGTTACAGTCTCTTAAAGCAGGGAAGTTGTAATGATAGAGCTTGAAGTAGTTAATCACAATCACACCTGTGGTTAAGAGTCAAGTGATGAACACATGTACACTCACTTGTTTGGCTCACTTTTTACACCACTGTATAGGTTACGGCCAATCCAGACTTTAAAAAGTGCTGTCCACATTCAGGGTGTGTCTCTCCACCTTAACTAAGCCTTGAACACAATCACCACAGTCATGCCCATAGGTCAACTTAATGTAGAGAATCCACCACTGAGATTCTTATTACATCTTTGTACATTGCATCAAGTTGACCAAAACAAACTTCACAGTTGTACTCCTGGTCAACTTCACAAACACATGACTATCAGACTTGAACCTTCCACTCCTTATCCCCAACCTCTTCTTTATGGCACATAAAGTAAACTGTAGTTCAGTTTTAGAAATAAAAATAATAAAGCATAGTTTTCACCTTTCTTCTACACCACCCTAAAGTCTAGAGAAAAGTGTTCTCTGGCTCTCTGTCCATCAAGATAGATGAGTCATGACTGGAAAACAAAATGGCTTCAGAAGGAAAATTAGATGCTGGAAAAGGCTGGATAGAGAGTCAACAGTATTGAGCGTGGACGCCTGTTTAATTCTCCTTGCTTACATGGAATCCATGCAATCATCTCGCCAGCAGGAACGCACGCGGACACCAGGATCCTTCTGCAGCAAGCGTTTATTGCATCTTTAAGAGGAAGACCCCAAACCCCGAAAAGGCACTGCTTATATACACCCTGGATTGGTGTGTTCATTTCTGATTGGCTGTTTGCTCATTACCTCATGTGACGCCCGAGATGGGCTGTGACTTGCCACGCTCTGGCCCTTAGCACATGCGCAGACTACTTGTTTACAGGGAGAGGACACCGGATGCCGGCGCCATCTTGTAATGGCGATTGCCAGCTTGGGTGTGGCTCTCTACACTTACAGTCTATTATACTACCAGGTAGTTGGCTGGCAGGCCTCTTCTTCTACCTGTAAAGAAGTCATGCGTAGGCAAGGAGGCACTTTTATGTGGGATGTTTGTTTGTTTGTTTGTTTGCTTGTTTGTTTTGCTTCATTGGAGACTCAGTTATGTCATGTGATGTTTTTCTAGAAGCTGTCTTATGAGAGGATGTTTTGCTGGAGCATGTGCTTGCAAGGACTCATGATGTTTGAAAAGTGTAGAACTCAACAGATGGTGGACAATGCTCTTATATTGGTTTACTTTGCAACTCTTTTCTGGTTTTCATGGGCTTGGTGACCTTGGTCTTCACTGATGATGCTCTTACATTGATTCACCTTGCTGAATGAGCTTCACTTGTCGTGACTTTATAGAGGAAAATGCACTAAGGAATTTCTCGTGGTATTCCAGCTGCTTTTAGCTGCTTCTGTAGATAATTACTGATCAACTGAGCCTCTCTGTTTCTTCTTGATTGAGCTGCTACTGATTTGTGTTTGGTGTTTTGCTATGGACTAGGCCGCTGACAACAAAGATCAGAATTGCCCCCAAAGAACTACTTGTAAACAGGCCCATATCCCATATATCCTATTAACTACCTATTAGCCTCCTACCTTTGGTAATTGGGCAATAAAAAAGGTTAAAGCATCTAAGAACCCTTATTAAAGTAGGCTATGAAAAAAAATCTAAGCCTTCAGAGCTTTTCAAATGTTGGGCTTATAGTAACTTTCATTTCCCTCAGTGTTTGGTAGCCGTAAGGCATGGCAGCAGACCGTGGAGCTCTCTAGTGTTATAGTCTCCATGCAGTTTTACATATCTAAACACTTTGGTCCTAGCAACATTACTTAAGGCTTCGAAGATGTGGTTGTTCTCTGGAACTCTTCTGTTGACCAGGGTCAAGGAGATCTCCCACCTGCCTCCTAATAGCCTTTTATCCTTTTCTTAATGAGCTCCTCATACCACTACTTCTATTCTGCAGTTTCTTCGGGCCCAGGCTACTCTGCCTTTTCAGCTTTCAAGTAACTGCCAATACAACTCAGTGCTCACCACTGGAACAGCTTGAGGTATCCTACTTTGTAGCACCATATTTCGGAGCTAGGCCACTCACTGGAGTTCAGAATCAAGCCTACAATTCAGGAATCAGGTGCTGGATGTGACTAGGATCAATTGACCATGGGTGATCATTGCCAGTTAGGCAGGATTGTCATGCTAGCAAGATTATCCCCCCCATGGGATCACAAGGTTGTCCATCACAGTGTTCAGATCTATGAACTGAAACTGCTGCTTCTTTTGGCTGTTTCTCACTTTGTCTTACCAACTTAGCTCTCACTAATGAAAGCAGGCAAGAAAAGACCAATGGGGGAAAGCCTTTCATTTGGCCTAATGCTCCAATAGTAGAAGAGGCAGAATTGTTGCAGGGAAATATTTAAAAAGAACGGCAAGTTCCTGCTACACCCAGTTACTCTCAGTTACTGACCAGTTGTTCTTACCCATGGAGATTCTCTGACTCACAGCTCCAAAATCTCTCCACCCATCTCTCTAAGTTCCTACTGGTGGTTGGCTACCATGCCAGCCCCATGCTTCAAAACTCTCACAGCCTTTGTGGTGCACATCTGCAGGCTATACCTTTCTCTCTTGAACCCAGTGGAACCCCCACGTGAAGGAAAACGCCACACAAACTTAATTCAGAAACAGTGCTACCTCAGTCGTTGGGCACAATAACTAGAATCCTAATCTTGTAAGATATATTAAATCTAAATCCTCCAGTGGTGAATCTGGCAGGATATAAGACAGGAGACACTAGTACCTACATCTTACCCTCTCACTATCCCCATGCAAAAAGGCCCCTCTCTCCTCTTCCTCTCTTCCTCTGTCCGACCTGGAAGTCCCACCTACTCTCCCAGTGATTGGTCCTTTTATTCATTGGGGGAAGTCATCTGAGTACTGACTCATTCCTCCTTCCAACTCCTCCTGGGAAAGCAGAATTAGCATCAAAATACAAGCAACACTAGGGCCATTCACAACCCAGAATGAGCGTCTTTCAGACAACTCACTGAGGAAGCCTAAGGCTTTTATAGCAATGGGTGTTTGAACCAATCACAGCCTCCTGTTTGGGCCAGTCTGACTATGCCTGTTCCAGTCGATCTAAGTCCTAGACTTTTGGAAAAATCACGGCCTTGCCATGTAGCATCAGTCACCGAAGTCCCTCTGGCCCCTCTGGAACTGAGGACCCTCTAGAACTGTGACTATAGTAAAAATGGCTTCAGGGTCCGTCACAGCTCCTCAAGATATTTTTCACAGTGAAAAAGAATCTGTTCCAAATTTGTCCAATAACTGTAGCTGGGATTGTGCTCCCAGGAACCAGATGAAACAGTGACAGTTTTTGTGAAGTGGTCTCAAAGTATCTGTGGAGTGTTAAGGACTGCCAGAGCTGGCATAAGCATGGAGGGGTTGGCTGTTAAGATTGTGGGTCCTTTTATTCCTAGCAATTAGCCAGAGTTCGGCACATGCTACATAGAAAGTCAGATTGACCTATCTCTAGCATATTAGTTTACAGAAAATTGAACACCAGAAGGAGTGTTCACAGCATAAATATAAAGACCTTATCATTTAACACCAACAGAGATTGTCAAAACAATTAATAGCTGCCCAGTACACAGTAAGAGATGAATTCTTTTCATGTGTGTCAAATGCATGAATATTAGACATCTAATATTAACATAGAATATATAGTATAACTGACATAAACTTGTGTCTGAGCCTTGAGGAAGACATGTCCAATATTTGATAATTGTTTTAACATATGAAACTCTGTGTGTGTGTGTGTGTGTGTGTGTGTGTGTGTATGCATGTTTGTCTGTATGGTATGCCAGTACACATGTGTCAATCTGTCAGAATGGAAAGTTGGTTAAAATTATTTCTTCTATGTATGTGTGAGATGCTTTTCTATACCTATGAATAGAAATAAAAAATTTTATGTGTTTTTAGGCCTCTCAACATGGTAAATATTCCTAGTGTTATTTTTAGTTATCTTTGTATAGCACACAGAATACAAGACAAGAATTAAAATGTTTACACTTTTCATGGGAACTAAAACTGTAAAATTACTAAGGATGAGGTAAGAAGACATAGATGTACTATACTGCATTACAAAATCAATTAATTGCTCCTCTTCAAAGGATCAATAGTTGCTTACATGAGCAGATGTGCTCCCAGGCTACATGTATTATCTTAATAAAGTTTGAAAATTAAGCTCCATTCAGGCCATAGAATGAACCACTTATGAACTCAAACATCTCACTACCATCTTACCATTAGGAGGCTGAACCAGCTACCACTACAGCATATTTGTGGGCTGTTTAATCCAGTCTTAGGTGACTAACTCAGAAGCCAAACACATGGTCTACAGTAAGTCAACTTACAAAAGCCCAGAAACATATCAGGACCATTCATCACAAATAGAACTTACTGGTTGGAATTTGAGTAATATGTAAATACTCACTTCATTTTAAAACAGTCTTGCTTAGAAAAGCCAGGATGGCTCCCAAAATTTTCTCAACTTTAGACAAAGTCAGACAGAATTCTCAGAAAGAATGAATAGGTCTGTAGAACACCAAAGAAAATTTGTATTAATTTTCTTCTTGCATATCTAAGCTACACTTGCATACTCCCCCTAATCATACACAATTTGCTTTGTAAAATATGCTATCTCGCCTATATTTAAAAGCATAAATGTAACTACACAACTTCTCAACAATTGAAGTCAGTTATAGTGAATTTTTAGTATAGCAGCCACTAGCAGACTCAATAACATTAATCACGTAGTCTTAGTGGATATGGGTATAATATCTTTGTTCAATATACCTGCAGTAGACCTTCAACTCCTGATGCTAATAAGGACCATGAAACTCTGAAATTCACAGTCCAGCTCTGGCAACCCAATACCTACTGATGGCTGGTTCTAAATTATAACTAAGCCCCAAAAGTCTCTTAAGGAACATCTAAGGAGACACCAAGCTCCTCTGCAGACTCAATCTAGCATACTTTACATTACATAGCAATTAGTGGAAGCTTTTGCCAAATTTTTCTTCTTCTTTTCTGAGGATCCAACTTCTATTTCTTCTGGGGTTGATAGTAAAGGAAAAGTACATCGGAGAGTTGCATGGCTAAGGAAGGCTATTTTCAGGATGATGTCAACAGCCTAGAAACTCAACCCAAATCCTTGGAAAATGAAAGATGGGACATAGGTTCATCACTTGAAAGAATTAGAGGATATCTTAGAGGGCAGGGCTGTCAATACAGTTAGGCTACTTGTGCATGCTAATTGGCCCTTGTTGAAGTTAGGTTTGTACATTTCCACAAATAATGGGATGCTCTCTCTGTCTCTCTCTCTGTGTTTCTCTCTCTGTCCCTCTCTCTGTCCCTCTCTCTGTCTCTCTCTGTCTCTCTGTCTCTCTCTCTGTCTGTCTCTCTGTCTCTGTCTCTGTCTCTGTCTCTGTCTCTCTCTGTCTCTCTCTCTCTCTCTCTCTCTCTCTCTCTCTCTCTCTCTCTCTCTCTCTCTGTCAGTAATTACATCTCAGTGGTCCCTTCAGAAACATATTCACTGTTAGCAATACTGGTCAGACAACCAAAGATTACCAACTCAAAAAGCTAGGAAAAGAATTTGAAATTTCAAGTTTTCTAAAGGAAATACTAAAAGCTGAGAGCTGTTAGACATTTTACTCAGCATACTACACTTTGTCATCTACATTAGTTCTTTGACCTACAAGTGGTTTAGCTAGGACATGAGTGTAGACCTATTTCATGGTTTTTGTCTTGTATTTTGTTTTGTTTTGTTTTTGAAACTTCGGCCTGGTTTCCATAGTGGCTGCATTCATTTACATTCTCAACACAATGGTTTCCCTTTCCAATACCTTAGACATTGCATATTGTCATTTGCATTCTCAGTGAAGGCCATTCTGACAAGGGTGAGATGGAATCTAATATTGGTTTCAGTCTTCATTTCCCTGATGGCTAAGGATGCTGACCACTTCTTAAAGTCTTTAGCGGTCTTCTGCATGTCTTCCTCTGACAACTCTCCATTCAGTTTCATGACTTTTAATATATTGTTCTGATTGTGCAATATTCTGCATAATTCTTTATAATTTTAATGATAATAACTGTAACTATATTACCTATGAATGCCTTCAAATATAATTCTTTCAGCCAATGTATTTGAAAAAGAAATCACTCTAATATTAGTTTTGTTGAGTTTAGGTCTGTTGCTATGTATTGTAATGCTAAATTCTGGACCTGAAGGTTTAGCTGCCTACCAATGATTTCTCACTGTTACAAGCTTTTGTTGGGCAAACTTTGTTCCTTAATTTAAAACTATTGATTAAATAAAAATTCACCAATTAATAGAGGGATTAGAAGTAGGGTGGGTTTTGTTACTTGGTTGGAGGTAGCAGAGAGAGAAGAGGTAAAGACACAGCAGAGAGGAGAAAGCCACTGTAAGAGGAGATGGACTATGGGCACTTGGCCAAGAGAAACAAATATTTGAGGAACCCCACTGGGGAGGTAACCAGGACAACAGTTAGAAAAGAAGATTAGGGGTGACTCCCTAGTAGTTGTCAAAAACAAATAAAATAACCACAGTCTTAGTCTCATTCATTAGTTACACAGATGGAGATGAGTTTAAATTGGCTCAGGTACATAGTTTGATTTATCAGATAATTAAAAAGCATGGGGGATTTGATTTGGGATTCTTAACCAAAGAAACCATCATTTCTCTAGAAGAAATTACACTTAACTAGAAATTAATGCACTACACAGAGAAAATCTGAAGAAGTAGGAGTCACCCATGTATCATAATATTTTTAATGGTTGCGAAGGCACATGGCCATAATTTGCTGAGATAAAATACTTTCTATTTGTATTAAATTAGGTCAACTTCTTTGTATTTCAATGTCATTCTTCACTCTTATTGAACTGTTCCTGCCAGTTTACTGCCAGTGAGAGAAAAATATAAATTAAGAACTAAATTATATTGAAGAAACATTCTTCTGTTGCAATTAGTATAGCAATATTTAAAGTAAATAGAGTTGTTTTGTGTTCAATAACAAAGTAAATATTTATCTGTGAGTATCCTAGAGAAGAAAATAGCATTCAATAACTTCTCATATGTCATAGTCTTATAATTATAGTCCAGAAATGCTGTACAAAATGATTGCTTTGCCTGAAAACAATTGATGAAAATTATCCAACCAATACCATTTAGTACAGTAGTTTATAAAAATGACTTTCAGATACTGTCAAATAGTTCCTTCCAGCACAGAATAGTGCTATTGCTGAGACAAATGATGTCCACTATTAATGCATTCAATTTGGAAAAATCAATTGAATGAATGTAAACAAATGTGATTTTTATTCATGGCTATCTTTGGAGACCTTGGCTTTGAATTAAGATTGTATGTGTAAGTGCTTTATTTACACTGTCTAGCAAAAAGTACCATTTAGACACAAAGAAAAATTTAGACACAGTAAAATAAAATGCTACACAGTAGCATTTACATGAGTTTACATGCAACTGAACATGTATGGTTACAAGTGAGAAATACTAAGGGGTTATTAAACTCACAAAGTTCGCATATTGCCACAAATTACACATATAGGTAATTATCAGGTTTGGAGATGACTATATTTATTAGCCACCTATTATAATTTCAATTCATAATATTCATAGGGAAACTTATATGACTTTGTGCTATTATTCTGCTTTACCTTTGACAAGCACTGCATAAAATCTGAGCTAATTTTCTACAGCATGCTTCTAGTGTGTAGAGAGATTGCTCAATAGGTAGAGTGTTTGCTGCCCCATAAAACACTGGGTGTGATAGCGTGCACCTGTGCTGGAAAGAAGAAATAGGAGGAAAGCCTAGCCAAACTATGACTTCTGGGTTCAATGAAAACTCCCATCTTTTAAACATAGGATGGCGAATGACAAATGAAGGTAAATGAAGACATAAAGCATAAATTTTGTCTTAAGGTCATACAAACACACAGGCACATACTATATTCATACACATATGTACACATACACATACATAGTCACACACAAATGCAATCATAAACTTACAAAAAATGTCGAATGCCCTTTCCTACAAAGAGTCCATCTCTAAGTTATCACTTTCTCTAATGCTATTGAAAACCTTTCAATATAACAAAATTGTATGTTTTTTTTTTTTTTAAGACTTTGCTGTTTGATTCATAGGAACAGTCAAAAGGTGCTTGTACATGAGGCTATGGAGAGAGAGACACATGCCCAGTATGTCTTAGGAAACTTCACAACAATAGAAAGAAAAACCAAAGGTGCAATTAAATCCCTGTGTTTCATCACTGTGAATGTATGATGGTGCCAGTTTAATACAGAAATCTGAAGATCCTCCAAGTATTACTTTCAAAATCAGACTTAGCAAAAAGAAAAGACAATTATATGTCAGAGCTGCCACTTGTCCAAGATCAGAAAGTTGAGAATATCTCTGTAGGAAAATCTGCATATCCCAGACACAGGAGACTGTGCTTTCAAAGTGCTGAAGCTGAAGACATTTCTTGGATTTTTATAAAAAGAACATAGGAGAGAATCTGTCCCAGAAAAAGGAAGTGAGTCAATTATCCTTTAAAAGGTAGCTTTATCAACGGCCAATAGATAGCATGTGTGGCATATTAGCCTAGAGCCCTTAATCCAGCCTAGGGCAAGCAAAGCTTCACCTGATTTTTAGGGTCCATTGCGAAGAGTAGGAAGAGGGAAGTCTTATGTGATGGGGAAATAGGTGAAAGGTCAGGAAGACTAAGAGTCACTCTTTTCTTGTATTTTTGGCAGAGACGGGTTCTTGAAATGTCCAAAGGACATTTCTATATAAATGATCTGGAAGAAAAACAGGCCTAATTAGCATGTGATGTGACACTGGCCACTAGTTTCTCCTATAGACTTTCTCTTCTTCATGTTTAGCTGCCTGGCTCCCAAGAAGGGGAAGGGATAGAAGGAGCTAGATTGCTTTTCTATCTAATCTGGCAGAAACACAGCCTGGTCTAGAAGCTAGGGGTATAGGGTGCTGTACCTGGTTCATGTGTGAAAACATTGGTCAATTAGGATGGAGAGTTAGAAATCTGTCCTACTTGCTTAATGAGGCACAGAACAAGTAGATTATCGAGGCATTGAGGGAGGATACCAAGCCCTCATTCACATTTTGGAAAAACCCTCTCAAACATGAAAATCACTTAAAAAGAATTTTCTACACATCAAGATTCCAAATGCTTAAGATTTGACTTCATCATCTGAGGACTTGCAACATTGACCTATGTATCTATCACATGTAGTCCTCTGCTTTCTCTCCTATGACCCTAACGATACCATTAGAGGACTATACACTCAAGTACCTCATGTATTCAAGTTAGCCCTAACTCTCATACCTTGAGACTCTAACACCACTGTCTAAAGACACATGCTGAGCAACTGTGTGTCAGCACTTATAGCATTCACCTCAACTCCTCCCTGTCACACGAACTTTAACTTCTGAGGAACCATATTAGAGTAACTCGTGCTTCAGAGAGCCCTTTGGTAATGTAAAAAGCTGCACCATGTCTTAGCTATGCCAGACCAGTTCAGATAGCCAAGTTAGGCATCATCACAAGACTAAAATTCAGGTATCACCCAGCTGGTCCAAAATCTGCCATATAAGAGTAAAGCAAATAGAGATGCAAATACCATTCAATGAAGGTAGGCCAGGTATCCATATCAAAATCATCATTAATTATCTAACTCCAGAAACCAGAGCCCATCAAAAAAATCACAAATAAAACAAGATGATAGGTTTCCTAAAATTTAGTCCTACAGCAATGTTCCCTCCTGAAAACAACTTAAATCATATAAGAGAATGAATTTAAATAAATATAAATACTTTAAAGGAAATCAAAGAGGATGTGAATAAACGCTGAAGTTAGGACCAAGAAAATATTAAATAGTTGAATGAATATGGAACATAATTCCAGATATGAAGATAGAATTCAATAAAGATACAAATAGTCAAATAAATCAAAGGGCTTCTATAACTTTAGGTCATAGAAGAAGGTAATTGGGGAAAATACTTGAAGATGGAAAGACTTCCCATGCTCATAGTTTGAAAAGTAAATATTGGAGAAATGACCATTTTAACAAAAGCAATCTATAAACTCAATGCAATTTTCATTTCCAATAGTCATTAAAAAGCAAACAAACAAACCTTAAAAGGATAAACAAACATGTCTAAACTGAAAAGATACTGTGGGAAATATCTCCAAGTCTAGTTTCAAGTTATAATACAAAGCCCTAGTAATAAAAATATCCCAGTACTGTCAAGACAGCAGACACATACATGACAGGAATAGATAAAGGGCTTAGATATACAAGTCTATGCAACTAAGAAATATTTTGTTGTTGTTGTGGTGGTGGTGGTGGTGGTGGTGATGGTGGCGGTGATGGTGTTTATTTGTTCTTGGTTGTTTGTTTTGCAAAAACATCAAAAAGATAGACTGGAGAAAAGATAACATCTTTAACAAATCAAGTTGGGACAACTGGATATCCACATGTAGAAGAATGAACGTAGATCCTTATATCTCACTTTACAAAAAATTCAACTTTGCCTAGAAAAGGATGTGACTCTAAGAGTAAGTACTTTGAAAGTGCTAAGTGAAAGGTGTAGAGAACGCATTGCGCAGACACTGACAAACACTGTCTGAGTAGGACTCTAGTACTAGCACAGGTTATACAACCAGTAGTTGACAAATGGGATCTCACGAACCTAAAAGATGTCTATTTAACAATGGACACCACCAAGTGAAGATGAAACCCACAGAGTGGAAGAGAATCTGTGCCAGTTACATATCCAAAAGAGGTATAGTATCTAGATTACACAAAGAATTCAATAAAGTATACGTGAAAAAGAAAAAAGTCAAAAGCTAGGCCATTGATCTGAACCGAGAGTTCTCAGAAGAGGAAAAACAAGTGGCTAATAAACACTATAAAAACTGTCCAATACTCTTAGCTATCAGACAAATGCAAATTAAAACTACATCAACACTCTTTCCTACCCAAGTTGGAATAGCTGCCAGCAAGAAGTTAGATGTCAACAGATTCTGATGAAGAGAGGAAGAAAGAAGAATCCTTATTCATTGTAGTATACTGGGCATATAAACTAGTGTGACCACTGCACAAATCAGTGTGAAGTTTTCCACTCTCCTAAAAAAAAATAGGAGTAACATTACTTTTCTACTCAGTTCCTGGGTAGATTTATAAAGGATGCCATACCCCACTGTAGAGATATGCTATTCACAATATATAGGAAATGGATTCAGCCTAGATTGGCATGGATTTAATTAATTATTAATGAAAATGTGCTACATATACAAAATGGAATTTAATTCTGTTGTAAATAAAAGTGATTTTTTTCTGGAATGCATAAAATTATAAGAACGAAAAAAATCTGAGGGAGGTAATCTGAGAAAAACAGATCATATATTCTGTTTCATGTGTGGATCTTTCCTTCAAATCTTTAGAGTTATGTTATCAGTGTTAAGTACCCATGGAAGTAAGGGAACTGCAAATAGGTCTTTAGGATGGTGGTTGCCTTAAAAGTAGAAAAATAAGAAGAACATAGGTGATATAAAAACAAAGAGGGGCAATTTTAAATTAAAGAATTTGAAGCAATAATGGGGTTGGGTAACAGTTAACCCCACGGAAACTTACTTCTTTGCAAAAAAAAAAAAATTAAAAATAAAATTATAAAAGAAACATTTAAAAGTGAAATATCCCCATGTCTGGATACTGCTGCTCTTTAAAGCAAAGCTTTATTGGACAAAATTCACAGCAAAAACTGAGATATCTCCTTATGAATTGTTTGTCAGGGAGGCCCCAGAAGTCTCCAAAACAACATGTACTCTGGGCAACTGTCTTGGTTGCCTACCAGAACTAATTTGCAAGATTCTCTTGCTGAAAAGGTAATGCATCTTGTATAAAGAAATCACCCTGTAAACTTCTCTGATACTAGGTTCCTGGTTGGAACGAGGTGTTATAAGACTCTCAAGAAAGAAAAGGTATCAATGATCTTACTCTGCTGTGAACCATATCATCTACAATACTACCAGGTAAGATATGTACAAACTGACCAAAAGTAGTAAAATTTTTGTGGTCTTTTACCTGCTCTCTGAGGGCATTTGACACATCAAACACACACACACACACACACACACACACACACACACACACACACTAATTAAATCTGGTGCTGTCAGAGCTTGGTCAAAAATCCATGATGAGGTCATGAGCTTTGGAGAAAACTTACTATTTTGGTTACACTGTTACTACATCATGCTACCTTCTAAATATTTATGCTTGTGTCCATAGCTAAATGCTACTCTCAGTCTTCATCAAAAAAGCTTGCAAGGAATGTCTGTTAATACAGACTCTAGGCTGTTCAAGGTGATGGATAATAAGTGATTGTTGAGTGTTTAGTCCTAAATAAAAAAAAATTGTATTTATTTACAAACATTCAGAATGTCAACAAAACAGCCTCAAATATTGTTTTTTTTTTGAAATTACAGAGTGGTATTCAGTTAAAAGAACACAAATTTTCTTCATATAAACTGTATCAGAGACAACTGAAGATACAAAAGAAAAAGAAAAAGAAAAAAACAAAACAAAACAAAAACAAAACTATTGCCCCCATATATAACTAATTTGTGCTGTGCACCAATAAGAATTTAACTTAAATTTCCATGCCAATTTACAAATCCCAGACTGTACCAGACAAGGTTAGTGGCTATTGAAAATAGCACCAGGACAGGGCTATCTAAAAAAACATTTGGTAGTGTGTTAACTATACAAAAAAAGACACTGTACAGTTTAAAACAAATCTTACACATCCCTACATTTCAATTATTTTCTTTAAAGAGAGTGAGTTGTTCACAGGGGAGTTAAATGCTTTATAGACAAGAAAAAAATTGTGTTAGAACCAACTTATTTATCATCATCTTTTTCATCAACTTCATCTTCCTCTTCTTCCTCCTCTTCTTCATTCTATCATCCTCCTCATTATCTACCTCTTCCTTCTTTTTCTTGCTTTATTCAGCCTTGACCACCGCCTTTTCACTGCATCAGGTTTTCTTTTAGCTCTATAGGCAGCAATATCCTTCTTGTACCTCTCTTTCATCTTGGAGGCCTTCTTTTCATAGGGCTGCTTGTCATCTGCTGCCATGTTGTTCCATATCTCTCCTACTTTCTTTGCAACATCACCAACGGATAAGCCAGGATTCTTGCCTTTGATTTTGGGGCAGTACTCAGAACAGAACAAGAAGAAGACCGGAGGAGGCCTCTTGGGTGCACTGGGGTCCTTGAACTTTCTTTTGGTTTTCCCTTTGGAGGAGATGTAGCTTGTCGTTTCTCTTTTATAATGAGTTTTGTTAGCCTTTGACATATCTTCAAATTTTCCCTTTCTTTAGCAGACATGGTCTTCCACCTCTCTGAGCACTTCATGGAGAACTCCAAGAAGTTTACAGAAGCATCCATGTGCTTCTTCTTGTGTTCCTCCCAGCATATTTGCACAAAGAAAGAATATGAGGATTTTTTTGCCTATCGGCTTCTTAGGATCTCCTTTGTCAGTGTTTAATTACCTTTCCTCCGTGAGGCACAGAGTTGCCCAGTACCCATCCTACTCTAGCTTGCCCCAGTGCTGTCTCTATGGAGCTCAACGCACTTCAGTGGCTGTAGACAGGAAATTTGTAATACCAGCATTAAGACTCAGGATCATTGAAGGAGATTGGGCAGAAAGAATACAGGAGTTGGAAGACAATGTCAAGGGGCTATAAAATGATGATGTCTGGTCACTGTTGAGCTACTGCAATCTTGACCTCACAAGGATTCTCATGGCTAAGAAGGTCCTACACAATACTGTGCCCATCAACCCCAGAATCACGAATTGAGGAAGGATTCCAAGTCCCTAGCACTCTCTACAGAACTATTGTCTACTGATGGATTCAGGGGAAACAGGTAGTCATTGTATTTGGTTTATGTTCCCACTCAAGTACAAAGCAGCTTCTAAGGTGTAGTCCTAAATTCACAGTCATACAGATTATTCTGTTTAAACACAGGAAGAAGAGGTCATAGAAATGAGAGGAAGACTGCAGATTAAATAGAGGTGTATAGTAATCAATATTCCATTTGTGTATATATGAAATCATCAAAGAATCAATCAATAAAAAAGTAATCTCATTGGTACTTTTAGGATGCTTATTCTCTTCAGATATTCATATAATTTAAATTCTGACATAAAATATAGTTATATATAAATACTGAGATTCATCTCTATGATGCAGATGACAACAAAGACTTTTCTATAAGAGCCATATCTTAACTATTTAATATTCCTTACTTAGAGAAAAAAAATAAAAGCCTATTACTCTGGTTGTACATATTCTTCTCATTATGTGGAAATTTACAAATTCACATAACATAGAGAAAGCAAATTTCAAACATAATTTTTAATTCAGATTGTATTTATAAGCACAAATGTATGAATTTTATGTATTTTTCTGTTATGAATTTCGTTTTTTTCCATAAAGTATTATTCCTTTTGACTTTTTTAACCACTTGCCGGGCAGGCTCCCTGCTGGGCAGAATCAGATGAAAGAGAGGGAGAGAACCCGGTCCAGCCACCGGGAGTCTGTCCAAGTAGGAACTCGTTTTATTATATCAATCTTTTCTTTATAAAGGGCTGAGAGAGGAGGCAGAGTTTTCTGCTGAGGTGAGATGGCATAGGGGGAGGGGAAACTTGATGAAGGGTATGGGGTGAGTAACTGAACCAACAGTTACTCTATGTCAGCAGGAGCTAGGCAAAGGCAGGAGGCTTAAGCAGGTTATGCTGAGTCACTCCAGTGACTGAGACAGTTTACAAAACTTGAGCCAGGCTCAGGTTTGTCCTCAAGGCCCAAACCAGGGCCAAATAGAGCCCAACAACCAGTTAAGTATGTGAAAGACAATTCTTGTTTCCCTGGCAACGTGAAAGGTGGCCTCAGGTTTCACTTTGCTAAGCTTGGTTCTCAAAGTCAAGAACTCCATTTGACACAACCTGCTGCTGAAGGGAAATTGCAATTTCAGTGGAGAAATGTATCAATGGAAAAGAATAGCATGTATAGAGAGTAGCTACCATAGGCATTTTCAAGAGTAAATGTACAAGGTACCTCCCCTGATGAAGTAAGTTTATTAATATCAATGAGCCATCAATTCAAATGCAAAACAATTTTCATTGTAAAGCAGAATGCCTTAATATTCAATTCCACTACTGTTTAAAAATATGGGGCAATAGCAAAGCAGCAAACATAATATTTCAAAGTATAATAAGTTGTCACTAAGATCCTAATTTTTATTCTTTTGATACAAAATGATAGCAAAAAATCACCAAAAAGCACTTTTTAAATCCATAACTGTCATGATTTGTAGAAGTAATTTTGAATTTGAGACAGAATTTATAAAATAGAGAAATTCAAATACATGCATATAAGGGTAAGCGTATATCATATGACATTTAGTTTAATGTCGTGGTACATTCAGCAAGCTCATATACTACATTAAAACTTCAAAATATCATGGTATATAAGCTTCTTTAAGCAAATTACATTTTGTTTCATTTTCATGCTAGATTGAACTGCAAGACTTGGATCAATAAAATAATGACATTATAATGTGTTTAATTGTTAAATATTAGATTTTATTTTATTGTAGTTCTTTACAATAAATTAAGTTTTCTCTGGGAAGATACACAAACAGATTAAGCCTGAATTTATCTGTTTTATTCTCTTACAACATTGAGAATAAAGAATTGATCTTTATTACAACATTGAGAATAAAGATCAATTCTTTATTCACATTTAATAATCTCAGAAAGCATAACTGAGTTTTGGTGAAACAAACACTAATCCAAATGACTACATTTGTAATCAGTTCACTTCACGTAGTTAACTCTGCTTCACATCCAAATAACTATGCTGTATATGCAATGTTTATCAGCTCTGAAAATTAATTTCCATCATGCTGAGAAGCATCCAGAGACTCAAGCTCAATGACTAATCACAGGAAAAGCATACTCAGCTTCACAACTCTGAGAGAATGAGATATTTAACAGCACTATCTTGCTATGTGGTAGCTTTTAGAGAAGTAAGCAAATCCCAGCTTTTCCTTAACTATGGCTTTTACTGCTTGTAAAGCTTGTATCATTTCAGAACACAGTAGATTTCTGACTTCTACATCACAGAATGACTGTAGATTCTCAATCA